>JBBPNA010000137.1:0-64311 GCA_038090555.1 Boletus subcaerulescens | reverse complement strand
GGTGGGGTGGAACGTTGGGTGGTGGTGATGGGATGGTGGAGGTCTGGAGATGACTTTCCATCCTTTGGGCGTGGGACGGACACGGATGACGCTACCATCCCCTGGCAGGACCTTAAACCATTCTCCCGCTCAAAACATCTTCATCACCCGGTCGACCAGTCCCATCTCAACGACGCCGGGTTTTCTATCAGAGATCGTTTGCAATGTCCAGATAGCCAGGGCTCGGGCGCAATACTATCGTACCAAATCAGTGGTTCCGCAGTAGATTGTCAATGCTGCAAACGTGGAATTAAACCTTGGAAGCACTAGAAGTACACACGGAACTTATCAATAAAGCTGCATACAATTATACAGGAGATTAGGAAACACTACTCTGGGACCCTCTCACACCAGTTCTGCCAATATTCTTTGTCCGTCGCAACTCCAGGATTCATGGACTTGCAAAGCATCCTGCTGTGTCCACTGCAGCCAGAGTACATCTTGTTCCAGCCATGAGATGCCTGTAAAATGCTCTCCCATGCAGCTTGCTTATCCACAACTGGATGCAAAACCGTGGAAGACAAGCCGGAGACTCAAAAGTCATACACTGTGATCCAGTTCAAAGATTTATACGTGGTTGCATGGTTGATGGAGGAAAGCATGGGAGTGGTTGTGGCAAGAGCGAAGACAAATCGAATGACAGGGACGTTAGGATCTGTGAGACCAAGGTAGAGAGGGTCCATTTTTAGGAGAACCGTCGGGTTTGGATCATCTGTGTATTTGGCACTGTTTTTCACCTGAAACATGATGACACCAATATTGTCCAGTCTGATTTCATCGCCTTCGAACAAAAAGGGGATTATGCCATCGATACCGCATTGACCGTTCCCGCATAAGATTGCTGCACCACAAACCATCAAGTGCAAGTGCATAAGGAAATTGAGGTCGACGACTGCATGCTCATGCACTTTAATGAAGTGTGTGAACCACACTTTGCTATTCTTGAATGTCTCTGACAGAGGTACAGCATGTGGGCATGTGCCGGACCGCCTGAAGTTACATCCATGGGATTCGACGATGGTGGCACTGCAAAAGAGGGATTGCAGCAGATCCGTAACCCTGCACCATCATTGTCCTTGCAACTCAGGCCTACCCAGTTCGTCAGCGGGCCCGACTGCCTTGTCACATGCCATGGTAAAAAGCAATGCCACTATCAGTTCTCCTAGTTCACCTTTGTGAACCGCAAACCCATTTAGGATATTCTGCAGAGCCTGGGGAGGACTGAATTGGCTCGGTGGCTGGGTTGTCATGACGAAGTATGCTGCTTCAGAAAGGATGGGTTCAGATGGGGATGTCGTGACCATGGTCTCGAGATTGTCTTCAACATTGAGGATGGCACGCATATGAGAATGGATTTGTTCCTTCTCTAGTTCAGATACTTGTGCAACATAGCATGCTGAGAGGAACTCGATAGGGATCCGCTGTGCCAAACACGCAAGCTGTTGGCTGACATCAATGATAGGTTGCTTTGTATAATCAGTGCCACCCAACAGCTTCTTGGCCGCGAATTGTATGAGATCCGAACCCTTACAATAAGGGAGCCATCTACAGCCATGGTTAGCATGGCCCAAGCAGACCGAGTGTTTAATACACACAAAGGGCGCCCATATGACACGAGACGTTCCTGAGATGTAATCTGCGAGAGCGTAACCGTTTGGGAGAAGCCTATGCGAAACGCCAACTGATCGAATCCAAGCTCGAAGAAGGGGGGATTAACATAGCCTGTACTGGCCATTCTGGTTGAGGGGTCACGACTGGGTGTGGGGGTGATCGAGAACATAGCTCCAGAAGTGGACAGAAAGAGCGTGAATAGTGACTCCGTCACTAGTCCTCGTATTGTACGACGAAGCTCGCCGAACTTTGACCACTTCTGAACTCCATCGCCCTGCAATGTCGTCAAGCTGTAGACCTCATCAAATGCAAGGATGACTTGGGGGCTGATAGGTTGATTTCCCGGTTTGGATCTTAGTTTCGCCCGCCCTTTGAGGACTCGGCACAGCTCCTGGAAGACAATACGCAACGGAAAGTCATCGGAACGCAATTTAACATCCTTCGGTTGGTCCCCTTGACGAAAATACGTGGAATGTGTCAAAATACTTCTGTCATGAGCGAATAAGAAACTCGGCAGGGAGTACTCCATACAGTGTTATCCTTGTCAATATCTTTATAGGTCTTCCGGGACTCGCCGTGCCCATTATGTGACATACCATCATTCATTGCCTGCCTAAATTGAGGAGCGATATTGCACTTGTCCATCTGTTTTACGATTTCAGTTGTCCGGAGGAATAACTCGTGAAGGAATGAGCAGCTCCGAAGAAACGCGACCTCTTGCGAATGGCTTCCGACGAGATACTCGTGTGCCGGTTTGTCTGGAGGAGGATATCCTGGAGTTGCGAACATTTAGCATTGAAGTGAATAAGGGAGTAAACAAATATACCACTGGATCTGGGTTCTCGTAGGTTAACAGGAATGACGAAATGGGTTTTAGCCATTTCGTCTACCACACGTGATTTCCCCATTCCTGAGGATTGAACGATGGCGCAATACTTGGCATAATACTCGCGTTTTTCATCAGGTTCCACCTCGAAACAATATTGTACATGTTGCCACAGGGCAATAGCAGCATCTCCAACATAAGGAGCATCCCAACCCTTTACAGATTCTAGTTACGAAAGGGGTGAATCAAGCGTCCGACATTATGCAGGCTGCTCACTAGATGACATATAAGCATCATTGACAATGTCAATTTGCGGGTCGGGTTCTTCAGAGGGATGAATGTGAATACTAATTGCACGTCCTTGAACTGATATTCACCTGGTCGAAAAAGTTCTGTAACGCGGCATTAGAGATGTAGTCAACGAATGGATTGAATGAGTTCTTACTCAGAAGCCGCAACTTTCGATAACCGACCTTTGAGCCCTCAAGTATCATATCCAGGATACGTGGGCAGTTGGTCAGAAGGGCTTGGCATGAGGCCAAGTTGTTACCATAGTTCTTCAGGAGGCGCTCCCCTGACTGCTGAACGATAGCAGCGAGGATGAAAGGGGCAGTTAGCTCGTTTACTTGTGCAAACATCGCAGAAATCTGGTCGTCCATTTCTTTGTGCTCTTGCGGTTTGAAGTCGTCCGCAACGAACTCGATATCCATCAGGTCGGCGGGTGGATCCATGTGGAGGATGTGGAGAGCTGACGATTCAAACTCCGCATTTCATAGGCGTTTTGGTATGGCCTCGACAGCGACGGTGACTGCAGCGTCGGTCGTTGAGCAACTCGACAAATCTCCCGACGTGCTGACGTGGCTCAACACCGTCCTCAACGTGCCCGGCGATGCCACGTCCAACGATCTCCCGCTGGTCGTCCATGCCTCCACCCTGGACGCACTCCAGACCACGACATCCATTGCAGCCCAGTCGACGTCCGCAACCCTCGAGCACATCATCGACGACATTGCACGCGCTGCACCTCGTCTTGCTTATGACATCCACTTCACCCGGGACGGCGCGCTGGCTCTGCGTAACGTCCTCGCGCAGTCTCTCCCGCCTTTGCAGTCTCGAAGCTCATGTCGGACCACCACCGACGCCGCAGAATCTGACGCGACCTCCAAGATTATCGAACGATTGCAGCATCTCGATACGCTCAGAGTGCGCATGGAAGCGGCCCGCGATGTTCTGCGTGAGGCAGAGTCGTGGAGCGCTCTGGAGACAGAGGTCACTACGTTGCTTGCAGAGAAGGCGTATGCACGTGCCGCTTGCAGGCTATCAGCTTCCGCTCGATTGATGCCTGTGTCTGCTGCTCGTACTGCCACCACCCCAAGCACCTCGTCTGGAGGAGTGCACGAACCTCGTCGCGCACTATTGACCTCGCTCGCGAACCAGCTCGAGGCGGCTCTCTCTCCCGATCTTGTACGTGCTGTCACCGCTTGCGATGTAGAATCATGCAAATCGTTCTACGCCATCTTTGTCGACATTGAACGCGAAGGCGAATTCAGAAACTATTACTATGGTACGCGACGCAGCTCGATAGTGGAAATATGGAGCAAGGCAGTTATCGAGGGCGAATCTGGGTCCAGCGAAAGCTCCGACAGAGAAAAACCCCAGTCGCTGAGCGCCTTTTACCCCTCCTTCCTATCCTCCTTTTTGACGATGCTCAGTGGAGAGCGTACCGCCCTTCCCAATATCTTTCCAGATCCAGAACGCACGCACGCAGCTCTCATCTACACCACTCTCAGTGTACTCACACCACCACCCGCTCAGCGTCTTGCTGCTCTCTTTCACCACGGGAGTAGCGCGACAGCATTGAAAGACGTCGTAAAATTATTTCAAGCCACCGAAGAGTTTGCGCGAGGTGCTGAAAGAATTCTCGAGAAATTACGTGCATCTGCTCCTCCATTGTTAACTGCGTCGTCATCGTCCTCCCCGAGCGAAGGAAAACCCTCAAGAAGGCGCTCTGTGCGAATGTCAATGTCTTGGCGGTCAATGGGTAGTATGGGTAGACTTGGAGGTGGAGGCATAGGCAGCACCGGTAGTGGTTCAGACGAAGGCGCGGAGTGGGATCAATGCCTCTTCCAGCCGTTCCTTGATTTCCAGGTCGACTTTGGTACCCTCGAAAGGCGGTTATTGGACGAGACTTTGGGCTCTCCCCTCCCTGGTAACATCAGGAATCTAGATGGTGACCGGGCTGCGCGGGCCATGCGTGAACGTGCCGTGGACGTATTCAGCGCTGCGGAAGAAAGCATAGAACGGTCCCTAGTGTTTACGCACGGCTATGGCTCTGTTGGCCTCGTGCGCGCCCTGGATACCTTCATTAGTACCTTTGTGGAGACCTGGACGAACTCGATCTCCAGCCTCGTTGGCACGGATCCACGATCAATGCCTGGATCTGGCTCAAAGCCGACATCAGCGGCTCTGGAGGATGAAGAACTCGCCGACCTAGACTACACTTCACAGGATTGGGCGCACATTCAAAAAGCGCTGCATCTCCTTGCGGCTGGACGAGCAGTGAAGGACCGTCTCGGCATGTTCGAGACACGCCTGATGGCGTCCCTCAGGCAGGTGTCGACGGCCTTTCGAATGGCATGGGGAAACGGCGGCTCTGGCGTGTACACGCCGGGTATCACCAAAGGCCAAGGCCTCTTGCTCGCCCAATCCGCCCTCAACTCGCTTGAACTTCGAGCGCTCCTCACGCGCGTCGCACCCTCGACGAAACCCGCGCCAAGTCTCCTCCCAAGTGCGCACACGGCACTGACAGGGTTTGCGCGGGCCAACCAGCGCGCGCTGCAACGCGTCCTGCTGTCGCCGCTCTACGCGCACCTCGCCATCTACCCCACGCTGCCGTTGTGGATCGCTGCGCGCGTGCAAGACGCGGTACCGGGCATGGCGGGGGTCATCGTGCCCACGTTTTCGCTCAGCCCGAGCGACGTTGCGCATCGGGTTGGCGATGGGTTGTTGAACCTCCCGAGGCTGTTCGAGGTGTACGCAGAAGACGATGCGCTCGGTTTTGAGCTTGGATCACTCGTGGGCCCTGACGGTGCAGACACGGTGACGGCTATGGGGTCGGGGTCGGGAGAGGCAGACGAGCGGCGACAGGGACAAGCACCACATTCGCCCGAGGCGGTCACGGCAGCATGGCTCGCCTCGCTCGGTCGTGCCACGGTCGTGCACCTCATGCGGGACGTGCTCCCGCAGATCAAGACGCTGAGCGGGGCGGGTGCTGCGCAGCTCAGCGCCGACTTGGGGTACCTCGAGACGATCGTGCGTGCGCTGGGCGTCGAGATGGGCGATTTGGAGCGGTGGAAGGCGTGTGTTGGGATGACGGACGAGGAGGGGAGGGCAATGCTCGTGAGCGATGAAGGGAGCGATAGGATTGGGCACTTGGTCGCGAGAATGAGGAAATGGGTTGTCTAGGTTGCACCACCGATTCAGAATGAGGAACAAAAGATATAATTTATAGTCTGGCTGGAGCTCGAAATACCGCTAAAGCAATCCATAAATACGAAAGTACCCCAGAGCAGAACAGCACTGTAACAAAGACTACTAGAAGGGGGATATATGATACAGATGGCAGTCAACCCGTCGCTGGTCGCAGCGTCCCCTTTCTTTTTAGCGGGCGTATGGATGAAAGGCATGTTGTCCGCGCGTCGACATCCGAGAAGGACCCAGCCCAGCGTTCATCGGCATACGTCCAGCGTTTGCGCCTACACCGACACCCATCGCTCCGCCGCCACCGCCACCGCCCATACCCATACCCATCCCCTGCCTCATCCGCATACCCACGTTGCCCATACCCATCGCCGCACTAGGCTGCCCCATCATCCCCATACCCATCGGTCCATTCATACCCATCCGCATCGCCATCGGGTTTATCCCACCGCCCATGGGGCCCAGCCCTCCCAACATGCCCATCCCACCCATGCCATTCATACCCACCACGCCGTTCATGCCGCCCATCCCACCACCCATCCCACCACCACCCATATTGTGCATCCCACTCATACCGCCCATACCGCCCATACCCATCGGCATGCCCATCATCATCGGGTTCATCATGTTCATGCCCGGAGTGCCACCCATGGGTGGCATCTGATGCATCATGCGTTGGTAAAGCATGGACGCGGCGGGGTTACCTGCCTGCGGTGCATTCAAGGCAAGGATGGGCGCCGATGGCGTGCGAGACTCGTGGTCGTTGAAATACGCATCGCGCGTCGCGGCTACATTCCGCGCTTGGTCACGTTGGCTGCGAGGCTGGGCAGCCTTGACCTCGATCTGTTATTCGTAGGTAGGTGCGTATGTCCGGTGGACAACAGAAAAGCACTTGCCTGCTTGTCGTCCAGGATGAGACCCAACTTGCCCACAAACTGATCTGAATTCATCGCATCCTCAAAGGTGATGAATCCAAACCCTTTTGAGCGGCCAGAATCTCTGTCTACCATCACCGTGGCGTCGACGATTTTGCCAAAAGTGGAGAAGTACTCCCGCATCGAGTCTGCAGTGGTACTAGGCGAAAGGCCACCAACGAAATAACGCGTGTTTCTCAAGTGCTCTTCTCTTGGAATGGCACGTTTGGGGTCAATCTATAGGGGCAGTCAACACTGAGAGGACGAAAACGAAGCGGGCGTCTAACTGATTTGCCGTCGAGAATGTGACCGCGGGCAAGGACGGCGTTGACAGACTCCGGGTCCTCGAACGTGAGAAAGGCGAACCCCCTTGACCTCCCGTCGGGATCACGCATGATGGTACATGCATCCACCTTTCGAGACAGCATCAGTACGTCCACATCACCGCATACCACCCTACACGGATCACCTTGCCAAATTCCAAAAAGTATTTTCTCAGACCGTCTGCTCAGACAAGTAGAAAAGGGGGGCACGAGTGTCAGTGATAAGGGCATTGGATTCTATGTGCATGAAGCGTTATACCATCTGTAGTGTCCCAGTTAAGGCCTCCAATGAACATTTTGCTATCGGGTTCCGTAGGCAATTGAGTATCGAGTTATTTAGAGTAGAGCAGTGAGAGAAGGAACGTGAGACGAGTCGTCGAGGCCCAGCGGTATGCGATATCGTGAAATCGACACAAAAGTGATTAGCGACCAGAGGTATGGTGAGGTAGCGACCAGAGTAAGCAAGACAGTAGAGGGAGATAGCAAACGAAGCGACAGATTAGCATGGCAATGAAACACGGTGGGTAAAGAAAAAAAAAGGGTAGAGATGCGAGCAGCACGAGCGTGTACAGTGTAAGAAAAAGAGCAAGACTCCTTTGCGCTTCCATGACATTATCGCAGGGCGGTTACTTGAAAGAGATACGATGCACAGCAGCACGTGGTTCACGTGCCAAGTGGGACAGAAGCCCTTGGGCGAGCAAGCAGGTCGTCGCAAGGAGAGAGAAATAGCTTACCCTTCGTCTTTCATTTCTGACGGCCGTATCGGTCTACCTTGGGAGTTACGGTCGGCAGACCCTTCGTGGGTCGCGATGGCGGACGGGCCCGGCTGCGGAATCGGGGGGAGGGCGGTCCGCTGCTGTCGCTCTTGGCTAGGCGTCTGCTGGTAAGCAGAAAATTGTTTGGCTACCTGAGCGGAATAGGACATCCCCAAGGACTCTGGCGTTGCGGGCTTTGCGGGGAGCGTGCCGGTTCCGGAAGGCTCTGCCTTGACGTTTGTCGGCGAGGTGGTCGTCGTTGGTGTCAACTCGGAAGGCTTGTCAGGCGTCGAGGAGGGAGCTGGTTCGACGGGCGACTGGTACTCGTCGTCCAGTGGGACGGTGAACCCGTCGTCGTACAAATCTGTGTAGAGTGCATGTGAGCGCGTTTCCGGCACACTGGAAGAGGGCTTGCCTCCGTAGAGGTCAGAATCTGCATTTTCCTTCTTTACACTCGACATTGTCGCCTTTGGTGCGGGTCGGCGTTGCGTTTGGGTGGTGGTCGCGGTGATTGAGCAAGCGGGTCGACGCCAACGTCCGAGTCGAGGAACAGCAACACACGGCCAAACAAGAGCAAAAGGAAAATGAGTGATAAATAAAGAAAATTAGGTCCCAAGGAAAGGATGAAAAACTACAGAGCTAGTGTACAACATGGTGTATGCATTGTGTTCCGCCGACGCATCACGTCTACCGGACAGCACGAGTGTAAAAATTCAGTCATTAATGGACACCATTGACTAGGTGCCCTTCTCGAAGATGTTGTGCCGTGCGCTCGGCAGCCGCATCATAAACATAGCGTGTAGGCTGACGTTTGGGTAAAAATGCAGCGTCGTCCGAGTCAGACTCGACCGTAGAATAACGGTGCGAGTCAGTCTTGCCAAAGAACGCATTGTTCGATTCACCATCTGTCAAGTAAGCATTTAGCATCGACAACCCGTTCAAAAACGAGTCAAATACCGTCAAGTTCCTCAAGGACTCGCCGCTTTCCAAGAGATTTGGCGCTCGGCCGAATTGGTGTAAAGATGTCGTCGTCGCTATGAGACATGTCATCTTCGATGTTCAACTTCTCTACCGTGTCCGATAGTGACACCTTTTCGCTATCACCTGAGCCCTGTCTAGAAGGCCGCCCAGAGATTCGGTCTGGCGAAGGCGTACGAGAGGTTGTCACGACTTGCGGAGAACGAGGACCAAGTGGGTGGGGCGGGACGAGAAGCGTCGGCGTATTGGCCTGCGATCCATAGTGGTAACCGGGCGGCTGGTTCGGCGCCAATGTACTTGGCGCAAGACTAGGGGGAATGCGGGGAAGAGGGTGGTTTGGCGAAGGCACGACGGGTGGCAACTCGAACTGCGGTGTTGCGGTTGGTGATGGAAGCGGTGGCGATGGTGCGTTAGAAGAACCTGTATAAGCACCCGGTGGCTCGGCGATATAGTCGTCATTTAATTGCTGCCAAGGTGCATATGAATGCGAATGATCCACGAAACGAGGGTAAAAACTCACCCGTCTATCCATTCTAATGTCCTTCTTACTCTTCTCCTCCGTAGCTTGCTCGGAGGCAACCCTCGCAAGGTCGTCGTACATCCGCAGGGCTGCCAAAAGAGTCTCGTTTGCATCTAGCAGGGCGGCCAACAACTTTTCCTCAGTTGTGGGTTCGTTTGGCGCGTCCTCCGTAATTGCAACGGTGAGATCTTGTTGGGACCCATGCGTGACTGAACGTGTTCGAGGATGCTGATGCGCAGCCTTGTCAGCTCGAGAGCGTCCTGCACCTGCAGTCGCCCAAGGTATCTGAGTATAAATAAGTTCCTGAGACGCGCGGCATTTATCAAGGAATTCCTGCGGAAAGGGTTGATTGGAGATGAAACACGATGAAAAGATGAGCGCACGACAATCAGACCAGCGTCCGGTCCGGCATAGGCCAAGGATTGGGCTAGCAGATCAGCGTTACCGCGAGCAATCCTGCACTCCTGGAATAAACGTTGCATATCTTCCTCGGGTGGAATGACGCGTTGTTTGTAGTGGCCACGGCTCTGTGGCTGATTGCTAAATAGGAGCTGACGGGAGCGAAAATTGCCAGTAGATACTTACCGAAGGATGCACTGGTGGTGGGGGTGTAGGGGATAGAGCGTCCCTGGAAAATGATTGCGCGAAAATGGGGGTTTCGAGCGAATACTGAGAAAGTGGACGTGGAAGAGAAACAACCGGAGGACTAAACATGGCGTCTTCTGTATCAAAGGGCACGCCAGAATCAGGCTTGTCCGCGGGTTTCAAACGACACCAGAGGGCGCGGAATCCATCCTTGTCTTTATCCTTTCCCACCGACTGAAATCCTGATTCGACGGGTGAGTCAGAGGACGTGAGAAGCAAGGTAGGACCTACGAGAGGACGTAATAAAGGCGGCGGCGGCGAGTACCTCCATCAAACGTTCGCGGACGACGGGGGATGTACGTGGTGATGTGAGGACATCCTCGAGAGCGTCGATGAACTTGCGCTGAGAGATTTGGTGGATGAAGACGTCCGAGGCATTTCGAAGCATGATTGCCCATAGCTGGTGAGGGGTAAGAATGACATAACTGGGGCAGGGCCACATGGTACGCACCCTTGCAGCAGCCAATTGAGCTTTAGGTTCCGCGTACCTGGGAGATGAAAACGTTAAGGAATGATAATGTGGATTGTTGAAGAGACGTGCTTGAATTCACGACGGAGTGCTCTGGCTGCTTCTTTGGCGTTTTGTTCGTTGGCGGAAGTTCTTTCGCAGACCTCGAGGACGATGGACCAGTCCTCTGACGCGGTGGCGGTGAGATAGCCTTGGGCGACGGTGGTGAGTAAGGGAATATTGGATGCCGAAATGGATTTACCAATCATGCGAGTCAGCTCGGCAGTGCCATTATCGTCCTCACGCCGATCCCTGTCGCGGATGCGGTCGAGTCGATCTCTGTCTCGCTCTCTTTCCTTTTCTGCCTTCCACTTTTCCTTGTCCCTGTCCCTCAGCATGCCGTCCCAGAAACCCTTTCGTTCCCTTTTGTCCTTTTCTATCCGAACAGAATCGGTGTAGGTGTGGTGGTCGTCGGACGACTCTGGGGGGAGATCCTGATGGGGATCCAAGGCCTTGAGTATTCCCAAGGCAGCGACTCCACCTGGGATGGGCGGGGATCTTTTCCGGGCTGCACGGTCATCTGTCCTCTGATTGCGGTTGGACGTGCTGAACGGGGAAGTGGAGCGGGGAGAGTTGGGGACGACGGTGGGGAGTTGTGGGGAGTTGGCTGGCTGTGGGAGGGATGCGAGGGAGGAAGAGCGGGAGGGGATGACAGGGGCTATGAACTGCTGGTGTTGTGAGCGGGGACTCGGCACGCGTGTGGCGTCTTCGGGAAGGACCTCCCAGTGGTCGTCTGCGGAAGGTCTTGGGACCGGCCGGGGGTGCACTGGGGGTGCGAATGCGCCATGGTGTGCGGATATGGCGTCCTGAGAGAGCGATGAGGGCAAGGAGCTGACGAGTGGTGCTGTACTCGCCTCGTCGATTGGAGCGTCGATGTCCCTTGCGAGTGGAGTGACTTTGGCGGGTTTTTGTTTATCGCGGGCAAAGAACTTTTGCAACTTCATGTTCGAAAAAAAAAAGACTGCCCAACGACGAAGACGACGCTGGCAATGGCTATCAAGGCTGTGCGACACCGCTCACTAACACACGTGACGTCTCCCGCTCTCCAAACAGGGCCGCAGGCGTGTACTCGAAACTGCCCACACATCCGTACGACTCATCGACACCCACCAGATCATACAGACAACAGCTCGCAACAACGACCACCTCAGTGCCGTGCATCCCCACCTGCCACACATCCCGATCCGCATTCCGCGTCACAAAAATCACCAACACTGCCTCCTTGACCCCATCGACCACCTCCGCACGCACCTCCTCCTCCCTCCGCGAGTACACCATGTGCCGCGTCCTCTCCCGACGTTCTTCTCCTCTGCGTCGTCTACAGCCTTGTTGACGCTCTCCACCTCCGGCGTTAGCACCAACACCGGCCCTGGCCCCACTTCCGGTAGCGGCCCTCTGATGATTGCCGCAGACGCCCCATACGCCCTCTCGCTCAGCTTGGCGTGCGCTTCCAAAAGCCCTGCCAGCCTCGTTTCGTCCATCTCGCCAAACACGTTCTCCCATGTGCCCGCAAAACGTGTCTTGAGCTCGTCGATACGTCCCCCGCTCTCCCTCAGCGCAGCGAGCGACAGCTCCCCCTTCTCGACAGCCTTGTATGTCTCCTCGATAGCCCCCGTCTGCAATCCCATCGTGTGGCAGATCATCGCCACATCCGCACCCGCTTGCAAGCTCATCACCGCCCCCTTTTCCGACGTATACTTGGCAGCAACCGCGTCCATCTCGAGGCAATCCGTCACCACCACACCCTTGAATCCCAACTGTTCTCGAAGCAGCCCTGTCGTCACCGTTCGCGAACACGAGCACGGCGTCTCCTTGTCTTGCTCTCCCACCACCATCGGAAGCGCCATGTGACCCGTCATGATCGTAGCAACCCCAGCTTCAATCAGCGCTCGGAACGGAACAAACTCCGTTTCGTATAGTTCCCGCTCGCTTTTCTTGATCACTGGCAGTGCAACATGGGAATCCACATGCGTGTCCCCATGACCCGGAAAATGCTTTGCAGACGGCGCGATACCACCCTCCGTGAGGCCGTCGCTCACTTCAACAGCATACTTGGCCACCTCGTGCGCATCTATACCTTCGCATCAGTCCCAGTCTGTTGCACTCGGCACGCTTACCATCGCCAAACGAACGGACCCCTGCATGTGTCATGTTGGCAGACGGAATCGAAATCAACCGTATCCGCTTACCGATCACCGGATTGCGATGGTCCGAGTTCACGTCTGCAACAGGGCTGTATGCCCAGTTGATCCCAGCCAGCTTCATCTCCTTTGCTGTAGCAAGCGAACACGCTCTCGCGATTCTCGGATCGCCAGTCGCAGCGAGTGCCATCGCCCCTGGACTAGTGTCGAGTCTCAGTTGACTTGCCATGCTGGACGGATCAGAGCTCACAATTGGGTGCCAGCGGTATAACGCGGGGTAGAACTAAACGCGGATACGAGTCCTATGAGAGCATGAAGCCTCGGTACTGTAGGGGATACGCGGCAAGTGGTACAGACCATTCTCTTGATCGATCCCAATCATGAGGGGCCGGGCATGACCACAGTCCTTGGCAAACTGCTGCAAGCTCTTGACAAGTCCATGCACCTGTTTGATACCTGCGTGTATGCTAAGCCGTGCAACTAGCAACGAGGGGATTATCAGTCACTTGTGACGTTTCTCTTCATGAGGATAATGTTGCTGTATCGAGAACCATTCAGTGGGGAGACGAGCCCCGGTTCCGGGGAGACCTACCCAACATGATAATCGCGAATAAGAGTCTTGGCATCCTCGCTGATTTCATGGCCGTGAAAGCCAAAAACAAAGTGCTGCCGAATGTCATGAATGGCCCGTGCGAAATGAACCTAACCTTACCTGTCCGATTTCACGTTTATCAGCGTCCGTCAAAGTGGCCATGGTGGGGGGAAAGTGCTTGGAAAGGTCCAAGGACACGACGATTACCAGAACAATGTCATGTGCCTGGTATCCGCGTGGGTGCCTCAGCTGACCTGATCATAGTCCAGACGTGGTGTCACGACTTGGGCCCATGGACCGTCCTCCCAAGAAACCACGACTATTGCAAGGCCCTGACGGCTTTGCAAAATCCAAGCCAACGTCGCGCTACAAGCCACCAGAGAGCATCACCAAGTTTGTCTCTGCTTTCGACGACCCCGTCAAGTCCACTGCGAGTCCATCCAGGAAGAAACCCGTCTCTGTCGCGGCCTACGACCGACCACGCAACCCGTTTGTGGACTTTGGTGTGCACAGAGAGCCAGAGGCTGGGCCGAGCAAACCCTCGGTGCCCAAGCGGCACTTGAAGCACGCATCGTTCGCGCACCCTCCTCGTGCAGCAAAGGCGGAACACGATAAACCGCTGCCGTCTCTCAAAGTGCTCCATCCGCCCGTATGTCTTCCCCCAGCCTCACACACGACCAACGTCGCGCCGCCGTCACACAAGACAGCAGGTGCTGCTCCTAGTTCGCTTCAACCAACGCTCAAGCCACCCTGCGAGAAACCCAGATCCATTCTCAAACCGCCTCCCTTGTCTATCCCACCATCGACCAAGCCATCCGCGCCGCTCAAACACCTCGCCCCACCCCCCATGCCCTCACACCGCCCTCCATCGCCCACGAAACCGATGAAGACGATCCGCACGATCAACGTGGCCCAGGCGACCGATCCGACCAAGGAAGGCACGGGCGCAGAACTGCTGTCCATCTTTCTCCAACAACACGGGCACACGTTTACGTCGTCGATCGAGCGCGAGCGCCAGCGAGGCGTGATGGTCAGCCCCGACAAGCGGTCTCGCACCAAAGACCCCACGTTCGTTCGGTACGTCCTCGAGGCCGGTGTCAGCATCTCATCACCATTCACACATGCCTGCAGCGGTGGTCTGGCGGAACGCGTGCAACACCGCCTGGCGTGCGCCAAGACTGATTTCGTGTTGTGGCGACGCCAGGTGGAACAAAAGCTCGAGTGTGGGACCAAGTTGACGTCGGACATGGCGCTTCGTGTCCTGCGCGTGCTTGATGTGGCCCACGTGTCAGAGCGATCGCGGTCGGGGGGTCCGCGTGCAGGCCTTGCGCTCTGTCGTCTCACGCGCCGACATGCGTTTGTGAGCGGGGATCTGACGTTGGGCACGTACGTCGTCTTGTTTCGTTTTGGTCCGACGCATGGCGGGCGGTCCGCTGTGAGCAGCGTCGATCGGTTCGAGGAAGGCAACGACGTGCTGGTGTGGTTGCCCTGGCACAAGGTGGAGCTGGTGGGTGCCGAGGCGTGTGCGGGGCTCTTGGAGAGGGTTCGGGCGCTCGACACGTTGACGCCGCCGCATAGCTTGCTCGTGGTGTCTAGATTTTGTCTTGTTGCACCCAAACCCCTTGGGTGAATGCGATCTGACTTAGGGCCACACGTGACCGCGTCTTTTTTTTTTGCCTGAACGCGTTTTGATCTCGTCTCTTTACTTCAACTGAGTTGCAGAGATGCCGCATAGAGCTTCTCGCTCGATAAACCTCGCCGAGGATGACGACAACGACGACCTATCACAGTACAGCAAGGCACCCGACAGCGACGATCGCGACATAGAGTAACGTCCCACATTCAAATCACCCACACGCGACTAACATGACACCAGGATGTACGCGAAAGCCGTCGCCGAATTCAAAGGTCCGTGCCCCCTCATTCGATCCCACACGCATATACACGTCAAAAAAAATTGGACAGTGACATGGCAAAAACAAAAAAAGGACAAGGAGCGCAAGTTTATGAAAACAGCACAAGCCGAACTCGACGAACACGTCCGCACGCCGTGATCCCTCGTATGCCCCCCATGTGTTTCATTCTAACCCGGAAAACAGGTCGAGCGGAAGCAAGCCCAAGTCAGGGAGATCATGAAAAACATGTAAGAGGCGCATACAGGGCGTCGAACGGAGCGTTGATTCATGTGTTTGCCAACGTGGCTAGGGAGGAGACGTACCAAGAATTCTTGTCGACGTATGCTGCGATCGAAGACAAGACACGGGAGGTGATGGTCAAGATTATCGATGCGCAGAAAACGCTCGTGGTGGGTCTCTTTTGATCCACGCACGACGCGTAGTGTACAAGTTACCCTTGTGTCATCGCGCGTTACAGGCACTCTCCGTCCGAAAACACCAAGAGACAGTCGAACTCACCTCGAACCTCGAGGAAAGCCAGCTAGACAGTATCCAACAGATCAAGCAAACGTGTTGGGGTATGCCGTTATGTCGTTCCGGAAAAACGGATCGGCCTCATTGGACGTTTCAGATTTTACAGATATGATGGAGGCGTTCATGAAGGTTTGACCCTGTGGATCACATATTGGGCCGGGGCCGATCCTCGGTATGTACTTTTTGTTTGTGCTGCTCTCGGATATGCAGTACACCCGCACTTTTTTTTTTTCCACCCTGTACATGAATGGACTCGACACGTTCATCGCCTTGTTGTATTTTTCCTTGCGACCCTCTAGAGTGGCGCGACGACGACAGCCGAGCTCCGCGGTCACTGGTATTTGTTCAGGCAATGCAGAGGAACTCCGGGGAGCAATCTTTTCTCCACTCCAGCAGGGTCAGTGTACAATGGTCCAGTCCGACGTCCGCACGCCGTCATGTGCGTGAGTCCTCGGGTCATTCACGACCCGGGGTAACCGGCGAAAGAAGAAGACACCACTGGTATGGGTCGCTGCACCGCAGAATGAGATGAGGCGGTGGCGGACAAGTTCGAACTGTTGCCAGTGGCGCCCAGCTGACGCATCGCTCGCCCGTGGCGACGTATTCACTCGCTTGAACGTATCAACGCCACGGCCCCATCATGAAACCACCTACCCGACATACCCTTTTATTTTTTTTTGGGGGGGGAGATCGCATGCCGAGCACCAACTTGGGGCGAACCTCGAACGACCGGACACTGGCAGGCTTGATACTTGTTCGTAGCACCTCCCGCGAGGGGATCAGGCTTGGCGCCCTCGTTCACGTGGCGAACGCAGCGTAGCGTGTTGTCCAAACTCGGTCGCCTGATCCGAGTCGAACGTTCACCACCAGATAGAGAGAAAACACAACCGAACATAGACGTAGGCTCGTGCGATGCGTGTGTATAATAATAGCCCTAGTCCTGGCGGGTTTCTCGGTGACTCAACGGTCTTCTTTTGTGTTCATGAACCCGTCCCGATCGAGGAGCAGTGTGAAGTGATGGCAAAGGAAGCCAGTTCAAGCGAGCAAGGGACTAAAATCGTCGTGGATGCAGCTTCTCCTGTGATACAACATTCGCACATCAGGACGTTTAAATAAGCCAACGCATGATGTTGCCTAGGGACCTACCGGAAGCCCCAAGTCGTCACGCCACATGTATGATGCATGCGCGATATGCAGTGGCTACTTGTCGGGGTGGGACATGGAATAAAGCGCCGCAAGAGCTTCGCAGGTTTATTTAGAGAGGCGGCCAAATTTCAGAGAGGCCAACAAAGACTGTCAAGTGCCCTGATTTGTGATATTCCGAGCCAAGCCCGCGTGGGCCGGGGGGATTTAGCGCAATTCACCTTTATCTTCAGGGGCGCACATGTTGAAGGTATTACGCAGCTTAGAGGCAATGACGATGGATACCAACCAGATCTAGATTTCGGAGATACGACATGCATTCCTTCCTCTCTACTTCCCATCGTCTGCATTCAGGTAGACAACGTACCCGCTGTCTCGGGATACGAGTAACATGAAGCTGCGCTTTTGGGAAGCTGTGAGGTAGCTTATTACTGATCAGGCCAGCAGTACGATCCTTCTATCAGCGACGCGCCACTCAGCCCTAGCATTGTCCACGTCGAGATGACGCATGCGCTTCAACTTGAGCGCTTCATTTGAGGTGCCGTTCTTTCCAAAAACGGATACCAGTTCGGCGTCGGAAGCGTCAAGGTTGAGGTCAAGGTCGTACAAGGCGGGGATATGTAGGAGGATACGCCTTGGCTCCACGTCAAGCGTAGAGTCAGGGATGACTGTGCGTGCCTGTGTTTCGTTGCAGAATCGCGTCTGTTACTTGGCAAAGGAGACGACGATAGTTTGCTTACAACGCCAGGAACGTCGAAGACAATGCGGATACTCGCGCCCTGCTGCGCGCAAGACCACGCGGGAATGCGGCGTTGAGAGTTCGGCGTCTGGGTGGAGGACTGCTTGAGGATAGTCTTGGGCGGTGTCTTTTCAGGCACGCGAGTGGGTTGGTCAGCGATTTCTTGAACGAGTGTCGGAGGTGCTTGGTGATTAGGGTGACCAGGCGGATATAGCGCTGCGCTGACGAGCACCCGACGGGATTGCGGTTTACCTTTGGAAGCTATGTTGGGCATGCTGATCTGTCGCGAAAGCACCAACGTTGTTTGCGTCTCGATACGTTGAAAGGCAAGTTCTAGAGTAAGCGGTGAGGTCGGGAAAGGGAAAGGGAGGGGAGGGATGATTACCGATGATGAAACTCTTGAAATCGGGATCTTTGAGACAGCGCGATTTGATGGACGGATGAAGGCCGCAATCAAAAACAATGGCTGACCGGCCCGCTGTGGAAGGAGTGAGTCGACGGGTGTTCATCGGAGATAGAGGTCACACAGGACGTCGTGCTCGGAGTCCATGTGATGCCGACCTTTGTCAGAATCTCGGCGTGCATCCGACAGGACGATGGGGACGAACCAAGCCTCTGGGTTGGATTCGTCAACGTCGAGGCCCTGCATTGCACGCTGAATCACATCGTCGCTCGCAGGAGGCGGGGGTGGTATGTTTTGATCCCATGCGATATTTATGAAAATCTTGAGACCCTTGTTGACATGAATATCCGAGTCCGATAGACGGACAAGGGCGTCGTTGGTTGCCCTTGATTTGACACAGAATCCGGGCACCGGATTGAGGGCGACGGAAACCTTTGCAGGCGTGGTAGTTTGCATCAAATGGCACGATGCATCCGATTAGGAAATACTAGAGATCTATGCAACCTCCCATATAAAAAGGACGTCCCTTTCCAGTCCTCAATCCCAACAATCCTCTCCTCTTCCCCTTCCTTCTCATTCGCCATGCCTATGCACACAGTCACCCCCTTCCCCGAGGACGACAAGCAGCTCCGGAAATACATGCAAGACAGACGTGTCATCGGGGTATGCCATGACCCACCCGCGTCTCCTCGATCATACTCACATATCCCGGATCAGTACGACCCCCTCGTCCAGCCTGCTTTGCTCAGGCATGAGATCACACCCACCGAAGCATCCCGACTCACCATCGCCTCCGCCCGCTACAACTCCGCTCGCGTTCTGGCTGGCCAGGACGAACGGGTTCTCGTCATCATCGGCCCTTGCTCTATACATTCCCCCGAGCAGGCCATCGAGTATGCAAAACTCCTCAAAACCAAAATTCCCACTTGGGAAAATTTGCTGATCGTCATGCGCGCTTACTTGTAAGTTGCTTGTTTCCCATCCATGTGTGCCTGACTTAACTTGGCTCCCATCAACAAGTGAGGTACGACTGACCTAACTAAGTAAATTCTTCCTCTATTGATCCCCTACAAAGAAACCAAGAACGACTGTTGGCTGGAAAGGCTTGATCAACGACCCCGTATGTTCTTTTACATCACGGCCCAGACCTCTCGCTCAAGGTGTCATATCCCTCTAGGACATCGACGGATCCTTCCAGATCAACAAGGGACTTCGAACCGCGAGACAACTCCTCTGCGACCTCACAAACCTCGGTGTACCGGTGGGTTCAGAGCTCCTCGACACCATCTCTCCTCAATACATCGCTGATCGTACGTGGATTTCCTTCTCGGTCACCCATTATACATCGTCTCATCCCCGCCCTTCCAGTTATCTCCTGGGGTGCCATCGGTGCCAGGACAACCGAATCCCAACTCCATCGAGAACTCGCTTCTGGCGTCTCCTTCCCAATTGGCTTCAAGAATGGCACTGATGGAAGGTGAGATCTAATAGTACTTTGGACTTCCATATCCTCATCATGTGTTCCTCGTATCAGCGTCACGGTTGCTATCGATGCCATGCGGGCAGCATCGAATCCCCATGCCTTCATGGGTGTGACCGAGCACGGTCTTGCTGCCATCGTCAAGACACGGGGGAACCAAGATGTCCACGTCATCCTTCGTGGAGGTACCAAAGGCCCGAACTATGCATCCGAATATGTCACAGCAGCCACTAAAACCATGGAGAAGGCCCGTCCACAAAACCACCCGAGCATCATGATCGACTGTAGTCGTATGTCTAGCATCCTCTCTAATGGTACGAGGACTCATGACGTTGCCAGATGGTAACTCGCAAAAGAACCACAACAACCAGCTCAAGGTCATAAATGACATCTGCTCGCAGCTCGCTGCAGGTGACAAGACCATCACTGGTGTCATGGTCGAGTCGAATATCAATGCCGGCCGTCAAGATGTACCTCCCGAGGGCCCTAGTGGCCTCAAGCACGGTGTCAGTATCACAGACGCTTGCGTTGACTGGGAGGCAACCGTCGGTATGCTCGACAAGTTGAACGAAGCCGTTGGCCGTCGCCGCACCTTCCTCATCGAGCAGGGTTTGCAGAAACCCGCTGGCTTCAAACGTCCGACCCCACCATCACCCTGATAAATTGTAGTGCACCGCATTCGTCGTCGCTGCTGCCTTTCATAGTGTTGTATAGCTATGATTTTACTAATTTAAACTTGCAACTTGTCAGAACTCGTCGGCATTGTGTAGTGCTAGCATCCTATTTGATGTATTGGAACGTTCTGAAACCCGTACAGTGCTTATTATCGGGTTTCAGTGCTTATTATATAGATATCAATTTTTGGAAACCTTGTATCGCATCAAGCTCATCACTGACAAGGCAAATGCATGACGTTAACAGTGACCCGACGGACCCCGATGCTAACTGATGATAATGATGCACGTTGTGACACGATCAATGAACGTTTGAATGGCATGCACGTTCGCGTGCTGCCTCTTGATGGTGGACACAGCGAAGCGTTACAGTCATCTTTCCCACCAGATTTACAAGCCAAAATGTTGTATTCAGTGCCACATCTGTGCTGGCAAGTACCAACCGCCGAATCGATCCACACGCGTGCATCTTGCCCTTGAGGCCTCCGTTCGCATAGGACCCATTACAGAATGGAACGCTAGGGCGTTGTGACGTTTGATGACATTCGTGGCGGTACTACTGCCAGCGGTACCGAACAGCCAAGCCTTGTAGTACATGATACTTGATCATCAACACGTCGAAAACCTGTTCCGTGTCCTGTTGCAGTATGAATAAATGTTTCATATATCTGAACGGCTTCATCTGATCGTCTGGCGCGGTGTTGTAACCAAACATCCGAGTATGCCTCCCTTTCGGATCATCCAACTTTGTAACATCATCCATTTTTCGATCGATCATCGGTCGATCAACTTGCCGACAACAGCAAACAGCCGAGAACCAGTACTGATCGCTGTCATTTCGCTTTCAAGTCTGAAGAGGCAAACGTTCCAGGAGCTGGCCACGCAGAAAACATTCCATGAAGATGGTCACGTAAAACCTGTCACCCACTGCACTTGGTATGGCCAGGCAGTGTGCTGACAGTACTAACGTTGAATGTCTGCCAAGGTACTAGCCACTGCATCCACGTTCGTTGAACGTTTCATCAAGTCGAACATCCTGACGCCGTGTCGCGCATCGCCTCCGAGTCTTCATAGGCTAACTCGGAGTCGCGTCAAACGATGCAAACGAGCGACAGTGCCAGTGGCCCATTTGGACACTCATAAGGGGAGGAACGAACGAACGAACGAAACGTGAGTCGACGACCTGGATAATTTACGACATGAAAAGGCCAGATGAAAAAAAAAAAAAACCCACTACAGACTAGTACCACTGTACTACTACTAAGCTGGAATATGTCGAGTCTAGCGTTCGGACCGGTCGCAGTACGGCGTACGCAGCCGAGCAATGAACATTCAACACTTGAACCCTCATCTCGGTCTTTGCGGATAGGCTTGTATTTCATTTATCAGGCGGCCAGGCCGCTGCCACATGCCTTTGTTCGCTTACAAGGCTTTTCGCTTTGAGTTAACACCCCGAGTATGGGCAAAAAATGATGCGTCGACACCAACTAATTCGGGTGGAACTCCGAGGGAACGATGAAGGCTAGCACAAGAACGCATGTCTGTACGTATACAAAGGACTACATAGTCTAACGGTATTTCGGACGCATAATGTATACGAGTATAATACATACTACAAGCGATGACCCAGTACCAAACCATTCTCCTCCTAATACATCATGATGTAACATACGAGCCAGATCCCTGGATTATGATTATGTATGTTTGATGGTGACGGATGTGCCGATGATCGAGGTAGAGGTCATGACTTGCCCGTTCTGCTGAATGTCGATGATGCCAGCGCCAGATGGGGTGTAGCCGCCAGCACTGGCGTCTGTAAAGGTGACCTTGCCAAACTTGGCGAGTGGAACAGGACCAGAGTTCACATCGTAATCTTCCACGATCCACTCCGCATTCTGACCGCAAAGAGGGGCGGGAGAAGACAGATGCTGAGACACCCTCTCTTTTCTGGTCAGATTTTCGATCGTTGCAGTACCAGATTTCAGTGAGGAAGTAGTGACAGTGAGTTTGATGGTATCCCCAGCAGCGATCGTGATGCCCGAGAAATCGGATGAGGGGGCGGGGTAAAATTCGTACCAGGCTGTTCGCGAAAGGGACGATAAGAACGGGCGGCGAATGTGCGGTAAAGTATCTCTTTACCATTATATGTGGGACCATTTGCAGAAACGGTGAAGTCAATACCGGTTTGGAGAATGGCGCTTACACAAGTGTCGCCATCAATACCGACCCAAGCGGAGGCGGAGTCGCCGTTATTACCCGAAGGTGTGGGAACGACAAAGGTGCCAGTGACAGAAGTAAAAGTGCCCTATTAGAACGGAGTGAATAGGATCGAGTGTATTCACAGTCTAGGAAAACATGGCGCACATAATGCTTAGTCCAGACCGCGCCAGCCCAATTAGTGCTGTATTGCTCGTTGGATATGGCACCATCAACTTGCTCGAGACGATTGATAATCTGGGACTGGCGATTGGCGCGACGGCGGGCAACGCGAGCACCTAACTTGGAAGGAATAGCCAGAACCGTAGATGCGAGCAAAAACAAAGGGACAACTTTGAAGAAGAGCATGATGAATGTTCTGAGGGAGCAGGTGTAAGCCAAAGCTTGCCAGGGTCGAAGAGACGTACCTCGTGGGCTCGTGGGCTTTTATGCATTCTGCTTACCCGCCAAAGGGCTTGCTCTGGCGATAAGCATACGGCATACAACATATTTCCCATCGAATCCGAATTGGCGCAGTCTCGTGGTGATCCCACCAATGGTTCGCGGTCATGACTTCTCGCCTTCACCCGAGGAGTGGCGTATCATGCGCCTGATCCCGATGGACTTGGAAAAGGTACACCGCTAAGGCACTAAGCAAGAACCATTCGTCGCCTACGTTCCCCTAGGGCCCCTGCCAAGTGGGTACTGTACAGTCCAGAAGGTCCATACTTACCCAGTATTTATGTCATAGAAGAGGTCGCATTGTATTTGGGTGGCCAGAGAAGGTGATGGAAAAGAGCCAATTGCTGTGGGACACCAAACCATCCGGAACGGCAACTCCTGGGCCTGAACTAGCCCACTGATCTAGACTGAACTAGTAAGTAAACGAAGAATGCTTGAATGGCTTGGCCGCAATGCTTGCCGCTCGGCTCTGGCTGAGTCAGCACATACCTCACGAGTCGTTCCCTGTGTGACTCGGACAAGTCGGATTTGTCAACTTCCGCCCGACAAACACTCATCGCAACATGGTTCGATCCCAAGTGGTGCAGAAGAAGAATACAATGTTGATTAGGAAACTCCTTGCCACGCCTCAACGATTCGATCCAGCGATGCTCCAGACCATCCAGACCCAAACGCATTGATCATCTTCGTTCCCGTACCGCGCAGCACTTCCTTGATCCCTACGTCGAGCGTCTGCAAGTTCGCGGTGCCTTCCGGGGGCGGTCGGCTCATGCTATGCACGTGCGCCTCTCGCGCGAGTTGACGCAGTATCACGAGAAGAGACGCGGATGGGACACCGTTTCGCATGAGGTACCAGGCGAGCCAGCGGGATAGTCGTCCTTGCGCCGAGGGCTCACAGGTTGTCTCTGTCCCTGTTTCTGTCCCGTCAAAGACGGCTTCACCGCGGGCGTAGTGGCCCAGGACCTTGACGAACTTGGGGTGATTCTGCACCCTCCAAAGGCGTTCATCGAGGACCTGTAGAGCCCCCGATACGGTGTTCTCGCGAATGAGGGGTGGTCGCGGATTGTTTTCTGCTCGACCACTGAAACGACGGTCAAAGACTTTGCTATAAAAGTCGACCGCGAATCGGAGGTCTTGCAGGCGAAGGTGGAAATGGGATGTAGACTGCGGTTGCGTGCGATACTGATATAGAGTCAGATGCGACTGGAGTGTTTCCATCTTGTCTTGCAGAATGCTGTCTAGTAGTGCGGCGTGGCAATATGCGTGGAATGTTCTCTCCTCGGGTGTCTCACCATCGTCGCGGGAGAAGTAATCAGCAAATGCGAGGAAGAGTGTGTCGTTTGAAAAGGATGAGATGAAATGGGTAAGGTCACTAGCGGGGTGAGCTTTCGCGTCCGTCAACTGCGGGAAATCAAGAATAGCGGCATCACCAGCGGAAGAACCAGAGCGAACGAACAAACTCCTGCTCCCTCTGGGATCCTCGGTGTAGCTGAGGAACGCTGTTCGACGTTTGACGTATAGAGTCTGATTCCTCAAAAAACTCATCTTGTGTTCGGGGACGTTCTCAAAGTCCACAAAGAAAGGCCAATAGCGAGGCGTATCGATCCTGACGGACACGAGCTTCTCAAAGTCCGGTATCAGTGTAGGAGAGATGAGCTGCGTGACGCCCTTCCCGTTTCCCTCTCTCGTCGTGATCTTGACGGGGAGGTAGACTGCCTCGCGCGTCGTGACATCTCGCGCGATGAGGCAGCGAGGCTCTACTGCAAGGACCCACAGGTGCCGCAACGCCTGGAGGTAGCTCTTATTATCCGAGGAGACGTGGTGGAAACGCGGGAAAAAGGAAGTGACCATGCATGCAATGGCCGCATTAGACGTGCCCAGAGTGAAGCGACCAGCCCCGAGGAACAGCAAACCGAGCGATAGATGTGTCGCCACATGTACGCCATATCTGAAAGCCTGGTGATACATCCCGAACGCATACCTGAGTCGCCTCAAGCACGAGATCTCCCCAGTGCCTGCCATAACCATGCATAGTGCGATCGAGATGAGGTTAAGCCCCTCTCGCATAGCCGAACGCTTGATTTTATGATCGAAAGCAGGACCTAGAGATCCGTCATTCGTTGTTGTTACGACTTGAATCAAGAAACGTACCGCTCGTCGCAACAAATCGACTATATGTGTCAAAATAGTTCGACAACATGATGTACGCCTCATGACGGGCAGTACCAGCATATTTCAATCCAACGGCAAAGCAGTAGCCAGCGATGATGTTGAAGTACGCCAACTCGATGGCATCATCAGCTCGCTGCTTGTTTGCGATGTGATCCTGCATGGTGGTCATGATGGGCTCGGGAATTTGGGACATCAACCAGTCCGCTGTCGATCCAATCGAGTTCCACATGATCAGCGACCTCGCGATCGTGCGCATGACCAAAAAACTCGGTTGAATGCGATTCAGTTCAATGACCGTGCTCGGGAGTTCAAGAATGTCAGCAACATCTTTTTGCTCTGTCTTCATGTACATCAGACCCAATGCCATGGTCGCAGCTGGAGACGTGATATTGACATCGAATGTGGGACGGCCCCCTGTGATGTTGGTCTTCATTTCGCCATGAATAAGCACGCGCAGTCGGTGGAGACAAACGACATCGGCCGGGATAGGTGACCCTTTTCCGAGCATGATCATCCCAAAAGCGAGAGCGGCAGAATAAGTGTATGCTTCTCTGTGCTCGTTACTGAGATCAGGCTGCACAAGATCCTTGCGACTGATTTGGTTGAGACAAACTTCGGCCATGCGGCGATCCTTCGTGCCTAAATAGAGAAGTCCAACCCCCGCGAGTCCAGCAGCTTGGGTCATGAGGGAGACGTTGAGGTCCACTGTCGGTGTCGGAAGTAACGCGGGGGTATGAACAGCTATCAATTTTGTGACGTGCATGTTTCCTGACCCGACGTTTGCTGCTGACAGACCGAGGAGGACGCCGATGGATGTCAGATCATGTTTCGGCGTAAGATATCCGAAAGTATGCCAGGTAAGCATTTCCTTGAGATGGCCTGTCAACCCGAGTCCGTACAAGAATCCCGCATGCTCTGGAGTCAATTCCGACGGTTTGTTGAAAGCAATCCAGGAACTTTCCACGCCCCGCGCCCATGGCGCAACGCGCAAGCCCGCAGCGACCCCGTTGTGGAATTCCCCCCAGTTCGTGCATTCGAGAGGTATCTTACCAGGTTCAGGTCCAATGATGACGTTGGATGGCTGGATCCTGATCTGGTACTCTAGTTTGGGAATGACGTATGCCTCGCGAGTGACCGTTAGTACTGAGCCAAAGGTGAACATCGCTCTGCCATAGGGCAAGGCCAATGTCCTTTCTGCGATCCGCACTACTTGATGTTGCTGCTCTTTCGCTTGGTCGTGTTCGCTGCAACGATGATTCACCATTCTGTTCAAAAGGGAAAGTACCGTGACTCACTTCAAGTCTGGTCGCTCGATGAGTCGGACGGACGGAATCATCGAAGAGCACAGCATTCGTGCTACTTCTTCTAATCGGCGATCCTGGCCAAAGCGTATACTCGCAAACGATTTCAGACCCAGTTCTACGCCAGAGAGTGCATCGACTGTGCCTGCGCTTGCGGCTTTCGCTTGTTCGACCAACGTACTTATGTTGGTCCGATGATGAGAGGTCTGATAAAGGATTAGTCCACGACAACGACCGCAGATGGAAGCCAATACCATATACGTCTCAGCAGACTGATAGATTCCCTGTTGCGAGATCACCGGTTGAACCATCGCGACACTGAAAGCTAGGTCGCGTCGGTCAATGAGCTCGTAATGCTCCGGCTGCCAGTGGGAAGGAGGCGAAAGTTGGCAAGTTCGGATAGCTTCACGCAGTGGCGCAGCGATGCCCAGAGGCAGGCTGTCCAAGAACAACTGTCCCTTCTTTGCTGTACCCCACATACGCACAAGAGTTTCGACGGTCATCTCAGCTCGCTTTTGCGCAGATGCGGTTGAGCCGTCAGAAAGACAGAGGTATGCAGTAGTGAGGCGTTGAAGAGAACCTAATGGTTCGACTTTGCCAAAAGCGTATGAAGGTTGGATATCGAACATGGCGGCTAGACGTGGGGTCTCGTATACCGGAAATTTCCAGTCAGGGTTACTGATCCTACCATACAGTATTGCGGCCATATCTGGAGGCCAAACTGGTATTCGATCGTCAAGCATCTCTACTCCTGTAAAAAAAATCAACCTGGGCTGGCCGTGGACAGACACACGACGTACGCGTGGTAGAGGGTGCAGGCCACGCAGGCATGACGTTGGGACAAAGGCGCTTCCAGTAATCTGCCCACTCTGGCCTTATTATGTGAGCGATTTGGCAGACCAAAGGGACGAGTAATACGAGGGAATCATGTCGATGAACCACAAGTCGGAGATCCTCGGCAAGCATATGCAGCGCGTATAGCACGGGTGCAAGTAAAGGGTTGGGTTTTGTCGCTACCAAAGTAAATTGCCGAGTTTTCAGATGAGTGGGAAGAGAGAGGTGCTGCAACGCGGGAACATCCTGGAAATTCCGGACGTTGACACTTAGAGAAAAGTACTGCTCCCAGTCTACCGAAAATGACACATAACGGTCAGCTGGACAAGACACCCCAAGATCCAGAACCTTGGTAAGTGCATAAGAGAACGCGTGGAATTCTAGGTTTGAAGAAGTGCAAAAGTTCCGAAGCGACCATGTTCGAAGAAACTCTAGATGCAAGGTAAAGGCGTCTTTTGTAGGGACGACAAGGGATAGCGCTTGCAGCGCTTGATTGACGAGACGATCGCGAGGGAGCATGTCGAATTTGCCCCGATATGCTTGGCCCCCGGCACAGAGCAATGTGACCGATGATACGCATGTCGACTTTATCGATGTTATACCCGTCACTGGAACGAGTGCATCCTTTTCTGCATTGCCAGCACTCCCCGCCTGGGCGATCCCCAATACGACAGGCAGTTGTTGCAACCCATGAGTGAAGATAGTCAGCGACCCATCTGATTTGACAGCCAATAAATCCCATATCTCCTTGCGAGTACCACCAATGGGTACCACGGAGACGGCGTCGATGGTTGTCAAGTACTCGCATGCAACCGTCTTGTTTGCCTCCTGCACACTAAGAAGGAAAACGGCAGTCGGAACACCGGACATGCAGATCGCCAACAACGTGTGATCGCGAACACCATCAAAACGTTGGTCAAAGAGCGCCGCGGAAATTTGAGATAATGACCCCTGTCTAACGTTGTGGCATGTTAACTCCGAGCAAGTCACGCGAGGATGCATAACACTTACGACACGCCGGGATATGGGTGCGTTGTCAGCCTCTGTGCCCAAAACGAGGCCTTCATCCTGCCATGTTCTGCTGCAGCAGCCATCGGACCTCCCTCTCCGTCGCTCCCGAGAGCCATTCGGTCCAGATTGAAACTGAGGTCAAAGCGAGACGGTGAGGTGCGACGACAAGGTTGATAAACGTAGCGCCAGATGGACAACTCTTGTCGTTCAGAGTTGAACGTTATAAGAATGTCATCGATGGCAAATGGTTTCCGAGACACCCAGACAACCTCTTCGACGGCAGGAATGACAACCAGGGGTCGAGAGTAATTCTCTTCTTCGTCGGAAAGGCAAGCAGGACGACCAGGGAAACCACCCACTATACCGGCAGTGATACCGACAGCAGCTGGCTCTGAGAAGGGATTTGTGATGGTGAACGTGGTAGGAAGAGGCGCGTCGCCAGTAGCACGAGAATCATCAATCTCCATAGGATCGAGGTGGCGTTGTATCATGACACCGTGAGGATGGAGGGGCCAGGCGTTGCGAACGAGGAAGGGTAGGGAAAACGTGTAGTCGGTTCCATTGATCAGGTAGACCTTGCCAATGCTGCGTAGAAACACGAACACCGCTGCAACTTCCTCCTGGGCGTGTTTGTTCTTCTGCCGCTCCTCCTGGATGGTCTTGAAAGGACCAAAGACGGATTCGGCTGATGGGTCTGCCTGCTGCTCGCTTGGCTTGGAGGTGTAATGCGCACTGCCGTGCACGGGACTTGTGGTGTTAGTACTGTAGGCGAACCTCCCCAGACACGCGCGTTGTATAGTCTGGTCTTCATCGGAGAAATCCCATTTCCTTTGGATTACACCCCCGTGACTGAGAACCACGCAGCGATCATTCCATGCCAGCTCTTGCTCCGCCCATGCGTCGCATCTGTCGTCGTACAATGGTGCATAGACAGCGTTGATTGAGTTGGACGCAGAGCCTCTCAGAGCACTCCTGATGGAACGAAGTAGAGCAGACTCCTCGACCTGTGGTTCTGAAGCGCGTGATGTTTGGTGGGATAGTAATTTGACGGCGGCGGAGGGTGCATCGGCGTGAACTCGAATGACGATCGAGTTGGAATGCATGGTGGAGGCCGTAAAGAACACCAGTCGGCGCTTCAGCACCGTCGTGGACCGTCACGCGTCATGCTCAACTTACTACGTCCAAGTTCTACTGTAGCGGAGCAGGCTTGGTAAACATGATATCATCCTATTTAGCAACACCTTGGTGACCTAGACAGTGACTCGAATATGTTACGAAGTACTAGGAGACGTACACTAATATATATATGTTCCAAAAAATATAAATGAGCAAGATAAACATGCTTTGAAGATGCAGTATACCCCGAGAGATCCTATACTTGACAGACAGAGAGGAACAACATTGTGATCCCCGATAACTCCAAACAGTCCGTGAGTGAGCGTGCAAAGACGGCGAATAACAATAATAATCTAGTTCAAATATTCCGCGAAGAAAGTCCGGCGTCTGAGAGGGAAAGATTACAGGGCCCAACCGTACGTCGCTGTGAGGACATGATATCAGTGCTGCCCCAACATGCAAAAGGTGTTTTACCTACGTCAAGGTGATTGGCGACGTAAAATCTCTTGACTGCTCTTCCTGCTCCCAACAAGGTCCTCGTGATGGGGCAAGGCAATGCCAGCGATATTCGTCGTCTCTTCACCGTTGAACCTCCAAATATTGCCATACGAGAAGTTGCAAGCCGACTCGTCGCGGGCGACTACCTGCTCACGACCAGCACGAGGGGAGGGGGCAACATCCTCGTATTCCTCGATGGACAAGTCTGCGGAAGATGTCGATGTGGGGGATAGGGTGGGCGACTGGACGATATCTTGCAAGAAGGATGGCAGGAGTGGAACTGGAGCGTTAACGGAGAGTGCATCCTCCAACTCCTTCATGCCTGGGAACGCAGGCATCGCTCGTCGATGAGGCCCTGAAGTCTCGTATATAAACTGGGGGTCATGATACTGCGTGGCGGTACGAAGGTCAACCTGTGAACGGCTGAGCGACAATGGCGTGACGGCCTCCGGTGGACGTTGGTGTTGCACCTGCGTGTTTCGGCGGGGAGCTTCGAGGGTGGAAGGAGTGGTCCTCAATGGCAGCTGGTCATGAGCGAGAAGGGATGTCAATAGGTTAATTCGCTCGGACTGCACAGCAGCCGAGATAGAATCACCATTACCCTCGGCGTCTGAGAAGTTCGTCGTTGAGAACAGCAGACAGGTAACACAGGAGGAGAAGCTCACATGGGTAGCATGTCTGGCAAACCTTACGCCGTCTCCAGTTCAGATAGTTGCACTTTTGACAAATCCAATCGCCAGGTTGATGCTCAATGGGTCCGCGATTTCCTGTGTTCAGGATGGGTGGCTGCTGAGACCTGAATCAGCCACTGGGAAATTCCCAAGTACTCCACATTGTCTTACCTGAACTCCAACGAGGTTACTAGGGCGGATCTGGCCTCGCTCGGGGAGCGACTCATTATCAGGCCAATACATGATGCATGGCATGGTGGGGTCACTGGATATATTCTGCACCTTGCCTCCTACCGAGAAGGAACGCCCAGAGGGAGTTAGGAGGGGATGAGATGGTGACGCAGGTTTAGAATTGACGATAGGCTGAGCTGCCAGCGGAGACCGTGCACCCTGGTGAATAGCAGGATAAGAGGAGTTTGGTATCGAATTCGGGCCTGTATAGAACGCAGTACCCGTGGTGCTAGCGAAACGCGGAGAAGTGGGAAGACGGGTAGACGGCATGCCGAGAATTTGACGATTCATCGAGGAAACTTGATTTTCTGAACGCGGACAACCACAACCTCTGCAAGCCAGGTTGCGCCTGTGCAAGACCATGCAAGGGAAAGAATCGGTCAGAACCATGACTTGTAGCAAGCGAGGAAACAAAAAGAAGAAAGTGATAATAGGAGAGGAAAGCTTGTCAATCGGGATAATACCGTGACCGGTACGAATCACGGCCCCGTGACCGCCAATCCGGCGGAAGGCGATCGATGAATAATCACTCACCCAAAGTTGTGCGCGGCACAGGTGACAGAATTGCATCTGTGAAAATAAATATAGTCAGCACATGTGACAAAAAGGGTATTGCAGATTTGGGGGTCGATCAAGACCCCTATGAAAGACTCACATCCAATCACCTACTCTGAAGGTTGTTTTCGGATTTGGAGGATTGCTGGAGATGACAAACTTTTCGGTTTGAGCGACGGGTGCAAACGCAGACTGTTGTCCGACGTGAAGGCGGCTATGAAAATCTGGCGTGGATATCGACATCCGAAGCCGGTGAGACTTGCTCTCGGGTTGGATGACAGGGAGAGAAGGAAACTATAACCAACGGGTGTTCGATTACATATATATGAAACGCGGAGAAAGTGGCAAGCCTACCCTGGAGAATACGTCAAACCGACTGAGTTTTTCAAAAGGCTCCAGGTCGGCCTCGAGCGCAGGAAATATGGTGAAGGACGGGAGGGAAAGCGAGAGAAATATATAAGCCTGTCGCCCATTGTTAGTACGTTGTAACACTTGAAAGGGAGATCGCCGAGGCGAAACAGCGGAAAGAGAAAGAGATCCAAAGACACGGTTCCTACGACCAGTGCGGGGTGCCTGAGTTCGCCACCCCTTTTTTGAGGCAAGACCAACAAGATGGCTACGTGCCATTCGGCGATCGCCGTGGCCACTGAGCTTCCGCCAAGACATACGACTCACATCGTGATGCGACTTGAACACTACCCAAGCGTCATCGGGGGCAGAGAGGTCCTTCAATCGCCACATGGACAAGGAGGGTCCCACGCTTGCATTGTCAGCCTGGAGTGTATCAGCTCATGAACTCGGCACGGTAAGAAAGGACCCACGGTGTCGTCCAGAAATTCGAAAATGGAGCGAAGGGAAAGGAAAGTCGCACCCGGATGCTTGCGGACCTTTGACGTGTCACCATGAGCTTGGCTGTCCCACGGCATCAATGCATGCCAGGAAACTTACCTTGACGGCGCGCGAACGCGTCAAAAGAAAAGCAGCGCACAGCCCGTCGAGCGTGCCAAGATCCTTCTGACTGTTAGAGGGTGTCAAATTGAAGGGCGATCCGGCACGGCCATATAATGGTGCAGGAACAGCAAGATTGCTGGCAAACGATCCAATACCTGTTGCGGAAGGCGTCGTACAATCACCGGCGAGAGACGCAGTCAGACCGCGCAGATGCTCAGATGATGCAGATCGGGCTAAAGGGGACGCTAACTTGGACCAAGGGGCGAGAAGCTGAGGAACTGAGCACATCGACGGTTCGCGGAAGGGGGACGACAGACTGTCCCGACCACTGGCCGCGACGGAAAAGTCAAAGTGGGAAGCGATCATCGGGAGAGCGTCGCAAGTATGGTTGGGTCGTTGAGCGTCTGACGGAGAGGAGGTATTTGAGCGTCCACCGTGGCTGTCTGACGAGGCTAAGGAAGGCGACATTTGTTGGTCGTCAGGCAATAGAGTTGCAGAACTTCAACGCGCTCGGACGTGGAGATTTGCAGTCCACGGATGGTTGATTCTTTTGGAGAGGAAGAAGACCTATCCGAGATTGGGAATACCGGTTTCTGGTAAATGAAGAGGACAGCGAGAGATGGATGAGAGAAGGCGGTGGATGGGGATCTTGTTCCTAGTGCAGCTGTGGGGGGGGACCGAGATTGCATGACTGGGTTGCTTTTGAGCGCTGGAGGGCGGAAGCGTGACGGTAATGCCTCTCGTTATTCACACAGGAAAAAGGTGTCAAGCGTCATCTCGGCAGGCAAAAGCACCGCAGGGATGTGCCACGTGCTGAATGGCCGTACGTACGGACTCTCGAGTCCTCCACACGCAGGGTCAGCCTCGAAACGAAACACCATTCCTATCACGCCTGAACGTGTGCCATAGATACCTCTGCTACCACTGTGAACTTATCGAGCCCTGCTTTTCCCCATAAGTGCACAGTGTCCGAACATCCGGAAAAGAAGCTGGTGTCATAAAAGACAGGATGGAAGACCTCCGTCTGATAAATATGCGATAGATATTTCAAGCGTCCATCGAAGAGTCGGGACTGGGAGGATCTTCTTCTTCACCAGCCGGCAACGATCCCCGAGGACAACGCAAACCGCGTATATTAATAATTCGATCCAACCAAGTACAGCCTTTGAGTAATTGAATGGCGTTGGCTGGATCCGCCTTGGTCCCGTCCACTTGGTACATTCAGGGTCGACGTCCTTTTCTTTTTGGCACCCGGATCAAGGTCGAGACGTCTAATTTTGTGACGACGCGCGTGCAAATCGGAGGATGGCAGAGCGAGGCCCAGTGACTCTTTATCATCGTCATTTACAACCAAGGCCGAATCTTGCGAGATGCACTTTTTTCTTTTTCTTTTTCTCAAGCCGATCGTCCTCGAGCCCAAGTCTATCTTTTTCGCCCCAATCCCAAATCGGTACATGGCATGGCCGTTCCCGTACGGGTATGACATTTCATGAGACATGTCGAATGTTTTTTTTTTCTGCCAGCTTGCCGACGCCTTTCTGTGCATAGCCCTGGGCAGACAGTCCCGCTGACAACTTGGATACAGTACAAAGACAGCGGGGTTGGAGCCTCTGAAACGGTGGCGTGCTCTTGTTCTTGCAATTTGAATGAGCCGTCTGAGTGCTCAGTGCCGGGTGCTATCCTATCCAGTCCTTGCTATGATGCGGCTAGTATGGTTGCCGGCCTCGTCGGACGATGTCATCAACGTCAGCTTGAAGCTTGAAGGGTGACTCGGTAGCAAGCATGTAGGCTTGGAAGACTACTGGGAACTACTAGTGCGCCAAGCCAAGTTCGCCGACGGCACAAAGGCGTGGCATTTCCCGAGTGGAACAATCGTTTACGTGCCGTTTTTCTTGATCCTTCCACGAGCAGGGTTGCTGACCGTTCAGGGGAGTTCGGGTGACTAGACGCGGGTACTTGTGTAATTGCCTTTACTTACACCCGCCGGAGAGCGGGCAGCGTGTACAAGTGTAGACTCATCGATTATTCAATGTAAGTAAGGAATGTCGTATACTCCCAGCGGGACACGCATGTTTCCATACAAGGCTTTATGCAGTCGGTCCCCAGTGAGTTGAAGGACCATCCGCTGCTCAACCAGATACTCTGTATACCTCTTCCATGCTTCCGTTCCCCTTCCACCGCAGGGAGTGGGCACAAAGTCAGCCTTGCCAGTCCGACCCTTCGTCACCTTACTTTCTTTCAGCGTGCTGATGCTCCCGATAATGAAAAGCCCCCGTTTGGCGCGTGTGAGCCCAACGTTGAGTCTTCGCCTGTCAGCGAGAAATCCAATCTGGCCCGACGGGTTGTTGCGCACAGTGGAAAAGATGATCACTTCCTTCTCCCGACCTTCAAACCCATCGACAGTCTTGATATCGATGTTGTGCAGTTGTAGTTTCCGATAATCACCCAGCGTGGTTGAGAAGCGTTTGCGATACTTCTCGTCGGAGTTAAGGAGGCGCGTCAGCAACGAAACCTGAGCGACGTAAGGGGCGATGATGCCAACGTCTTCTCCACGAAGGTACTTCAACAAACACCGATCAGCGCGCTCCATCTGGAGATAACTGCCGGTAAAAACGAACCTCGTTTTTGAGCAGCAGGTCCTCAACAACACTGCAGACGATCTGCGCCTCGTTCCAGTTGACCCTACTACGATCTTTGGCAGTCTCTGATCCCCCGTGATCCAGGAAGACAACAGGCATCTGATACCCGGTCAACTCATCCACTGGTAAGTGACTCGAAAGTGGAGGAAGCAGGTTCGGGGATATGTTACCAAGAGCATCGACAGTCCCATCTCGCAGCGAAAGGTTGTAAAATTCAAGCGACGGGAACTGCGATATGGACGGGTGCATTCGGTATTGGACGTCCAGCATAATTGACGGCACCACTGTGCCACAATTACCAATGTAAGTAAACCCTTAACTCGAAAAAAGGAATACCTACCTCCTTCCTCTGTCAGCCTCTCAAAAAGACTGGTCCCAAGGCCCTTCAATTGCGCTTCGCGGCTTGCGATGACAGGCGGAAGTTGCTTGTGATCTCCGATGAGTGCAACGTGTTGTGCCTACAGCGCTCTTACATCGGAAATTGGCGAAGAGATCCAAGGTGAAACACGTACTCCTTTCATTAAGGGTATGAGAGATGCTGGCTCCGTTGACATGGATGCTTCGTCCAAGAAAACCACAGGAAAGTCAAGTACGTTAAGTGCAACGCTGGCAGAGGTGATACAAGTCGTACAAATCTGTCAGAGGATGAGAACACAAAGGAACTGGAAAATGAACACGTACCACATCAGCATCTGCGGTGATGTCTCGCAGCATTTCCTGATGGATGGCGTACAACCTCGCGGTTATAGCCATCGACTGGCGCTCTTGCGCGAGCAAGGCTGATCGCATCTGGTCGAGACGCCCTGCAGCACGGGTTGTTGGGGCTCTCTGTATAGCTTCTATTCTCTTAGTCAAATCCAATCGCTTTTTCTCTATTACGCTTTTCTCTCCGAGAAACTTATCCACCTTGGACTTGAGGGGATGTTGGTCAAGCTTATAGTCGAGAGTGTGCTTGGTGAGACTATCTCTTATCTTACCCCGGAAGCCCACACGGAGAGGCTTCAAGTGAGCTCCTGCAAAACCTTCCACAAGGTTATCCACCGCCGCGTTGGTATATGCGCACACAAGAATCGGGTGATGAACTTCAAAGTGAGCCTAACATATTTTTCGAAATCACCGACATGTCAAAGCGGATAGTGAGTGCGGCCAACCTTGAGTACCTTGACAGCCTCAACGATAGTCTTCGTCTTTCCTGTCCCCGGAGGCTACAGACAAGAAATCAGGTCTCATTGAAAAATTCGCGACGATGAACTTACACCTTGAACGAGGGAAATACGTTCCCCAATCATCGTCGCTACAGCTTGAATCTGGGTCTCATTCAAACCATCCAATACGGGGTCACCGTCCATCTGGATAGGGTCTGAGTGTGCGTATCGCCGCGCCCAGCTCTGGATCCTCATATCATCCTTGAATGCGCCGCCGTGTTCATGCCCGTCTCGACTTTGGTGTTCCAATGTCCCACGCGATACATATTCAACTTCATCCGGCGCTTGCAAGGGCTGATGCAGAGAGGTAGACGCTGGAGAGAACGAACGGAGAAGTACGTTACGAAGGTGGGTTCCTTGTATGACGAACTGCCTGTCAGGTGATTGACTGGCATCTAGTACTACTGGATCGTGATTGAAGTGCGAAATCGCAGAGCGCATTCGTTCAAAAACGATGTTGGACCGCCCGACATCGAGGCGCCATTGACCGTCCTCGACATCAAATTGCTGGTCAAACACGATGCGAAGTTGGGTGGCATTGCTCGCCAATACGGTGCCACGCAAAGGTATCTCTTGTAGGGGGTCAACGCGTGACAATAGGACCTGAGTCCCATTTCTGATGTAGATGAAGATAAGTATGACTCTTGGATTGCGTGAGACTGCGCATTTACCCGAATCTGTGCTCTGGCAAAATTATGCCCGGACCCAAAGAAAAACAAGCAATCGGATTCCGAAATTGCGGTGCCTCTATCCAAAACGCGTAGAGATCTGTGATAATGTACCCTGCCTCGCGTAAGCGAGACAGAGACCAACTTGACAGACGATCGCGAAGGACTGATTCGTCCTCCGCTTGTTCGGCGTTTAATAAAGGCAAAAAACTGCGAGTTCGATGTCACTAAACCAGCGTTTATCTATAAAGAAGCGGACGCACTGATCACGGTAAGCCTGAATTTCCTCGTATAGTGGCTCGCCTGGTGGGACTTCTATACATGAAGGAATGACGCGTTTCATGTACGCCTGAACGCCGTCCCGTTTCCCTAGCGAATCGTGCCTGGGGCGACAGCGTGACGTAGCTCGCAGTCGCCAGTCAAAGCGAGTGGAAGGGGCAAGAGGAGAATTTTCAGAAAAGTAAACGTCCGTCGGGAGTTCGTATTGGGATGGCTTGGGGCGCGCGGTAGCAGCACAACTAGTGGCGGAAGAAGAGAGACTTTGAGCACAATGTGGACGAGGACGCGAGTCATACACCGTAGGTTTGGCTTGTCTGGATAGGCTTCTGAAGTAGTTTCGAATGCCAATGAAGGTCGAGTTCCGGTGCATAGCACTTGCTAGGGGACGTGCCCTGTGCGAGGTGATGGGTAGAGGACAAGCATTATGCATGGAATGTACAAGTCAAGAGAGCCCCGTTGACTCCACGTAGTAGTAGGGGCAGCAAAGATAATTTATGCAACACAGCCACGTTTTAAAAACGCACTTAGGGGACACTGTGTCTACAATCCAACTCGATCATCCAGACGTTGGACAAAAGCAAAAGTGCACCTCCTCCCAAAAGGGTGGCAGCGGTAACCGTCAACACTGTTTCCCCCGTGCTCAGCTCAACTTTAAAGGAGCGCGGAGTCGTCAAAGTGATAAGAGACTTCGGGACGGTGACATCAACGTCCGAACGTGCCGTTACATACCCTTTCACAGTGCACGAGCACGAATGAAAGGAAGACCAGTGGCAGTGATTACGAGCTTACCTTTGAGTGCGGTAGCTGAACCGGCCCGTGGATCTGTGCTTGCGGCGAATTTGCCAACGAGATCACCAGTGAACATGCACTATTGGCAACTGGTGATTGCAGTGACGGTCGTTGTATTGCAAAGACACTAATCATTGGTGCCACAGCTCTATGTCTATGCATAACCTCACCACATGGACCCGAAAGAGGAATACATACTTACACTGTGTTGGCACTTGTCAGTGGTGGGTGATAATGATACTTGGCACTCACGTCCGCTAGGAGATACGTGTCAGTAACACTGAGAAACGTTGCCAAGGGTGCCGCCGCCGCCGTCGATAGTCAACGCAAACCCCATGGCCATGTCAGGGGCGAAAAACTGACCTTGATCAGCAAGCACAAGGACGGAAAGATCAAGCGCATGTTGGTTGGGCGTGGATATGATCCTACCAGAAGGAAGAAAGGAACGTGGTGGTTAGGGAAAGAAGAGTACTTGTTGTCCTCATCATCGCTGCAATCGTATGTGGACCCCAGGAGCGGGTGCACGGGGTTTGTGTGGAGAAGGTGTCACGTGTGACGCGTCTACGCGATTTTGTTGATGTTGATTGAGGTCATATTGACACACTCACTTCAAACCACCATTATCATCGTTGTCCACAGCACGTTCGCGATGACAACATCCCAGTTTTCTGGCACACTCCACACCAAAAAGAAAGGCGAGCTCAGGGAGTTAGCTTCGGCCCTCCGGATCAGCGATGCTGGAACGAGGGAGGAACTCCAACAGCGAATCCGAAAACAACTCGAGGACAATCGGGCCTCGCTCGAGTATGACCCCGTCTTCTCGGGCCTCTTCAAACGCAAGAAAGGGGTACAGCCACCCAGCCATGAGTCCGTCTCTCTTTCTTTGCATTTATCTCGCTCATTTCCCATCAGACACTCTGCTGCATCCCCTGCCTCGGAACCGCTAGAGGAGATATCAGAAAAGAAGCCAGCTAGTCCATCTCCCACTCGCTCTACACGTCGAACCCTTCCCCCCGTCGGCACACCCGTACCAGACGCTCGGGAAGTGTCTATGATGCTCAAGAACGTACCCATTTCACCTCCTGAGGAGGAGACTCCCAGTGCACCTCCCGTGGTTACCCCACTAATGGAGCGCAGTGTCTTGTTCACATCCACCCCACGCAGTATACTCCGCAACATTCCGAAACCGTCCCTTGAGCTTGCCGACACCACCTTCAAAACGCTGCAGGCAGGTGCGAAACAGCATGCTCGCGTATATTTGCTGGCTTCCAGATCTGTATGTCGATTTTGATCATATTTTGACACCACTAAGCCGTGCGCTCGCTAGGCCCTATCGAATTCTTTCCATATCTCGCTCATGACCGCATTGTTTGAGCTACTTTTCGTATTGTACCGAATCATTCCGTGGGACTTTTTGCAGGTATGAATACCATCCTCTGTTCCACATTTCAGTAGTTGATGTCTTGTCAGATTCATATTCCGCGAATCGTTGACACTGGCGACTGGCAGCTCACCATTCCTTATCCCCCCCTGGCCACTTTCCAGTCCTTCGTGTTTTGGAGTGTTCTTCTCCATTGGTCAATACCTACTCTGATTATCCCTGCTCTTCTCGGCTCTCTCATTTCATTCCACCCTGCAAATGCCACTTCTGCACGCGTCCCCCGCGTGCTTTCTCTCGACCCTCTCACAGCATCCATCTCACGTCTGGCTGCTCAGTACGGGTACCCGTACAAAGCTCTCGACGCTGCGATTACAGGCATAGATGTCGTTGGACCTCAATGGCGGATCCTCAACGCTGCTGTTGGCGTTGCTTTCGCCTTTGCAGAAGCTATCTTTATTGCGCCGAGCGCGTTTGCAGAGTCTCGTGCACGTCAGAGAGGAGGCACGCCCCGACGAACTGTGACGGTCGACGAATGACCTCCCGGTTAATGTCCCCCTTGGGATGTCCATGAGCGTAACGTATGTCCCTGATTCAAGGATTATGATGTTGCGACTCCGAGAAAGATCTAAGCTAGGCTTGGTTCTGTTCATGTTTTTGTATATGCTATCCGTTTGTTTCTCGTCTTTTCATTCTCTATATTTATGGTTAGATGTATTACCGTACGAGTTAATGGCGTTGGATATTCCTTTTTTTACTCCGAAGATTATACCCCTTATTTGATCGTCATTCTAGCCGAGTGTACTATGGCACCCATGGCAGTGGCTGGAAGTATGTACAGTACCACACTCACCGAAGTTTCCCAGACCGGTTGGGATGAAGTGGGCACCGATCAAGAGAATCCTTCTTGCAATTGATATGGAGACTCGGGCAGGACGGCTGGCACATCGAGCGTTGATTTGGCTCGTGGTATTTCAGATCGCTGTCGAAATACATCACCTTTGTGCCAGGAAGGTGATCTCTTTTGACAGCGATCTGAACAGTACCTCGTCTCCCTCGGCGCTCCTGTCCCTCCTGACCTGTTTGTTATATTGGATGCTCGCTTTTCGCATTGGAACACAGCGCCAATGATCCACTTCTTGGTCGGGCACGAATGGTACTCAATGCTCTCGCACACGCTAGCAATGTGCTACATCGCACTGCGGTGCTTTTCACTGTGACAATGGTGTTGTGAAACTCTTCGTTGGCTATAGCTGTGATCCCTCTAAAACCAACGGTCGGGGAGAAACGTCTCTTCATATTGCTGCCCCTCCCCCCTGATATTCTATTCACCGCAATAGCGAGTTATGATAGCTCTGCGCGTTATATCACTGAAATTCTCGTTACTTTTGGTTGTGACAGTCAGACACCGAATTCAGAAGAAGACACGCCGCTACAAGTTGCAGTCAAGAAGGGGACCCTGATGCTGGTGGAATACCTGCTTTCTGTGGTGTCAATGCATAACAACCCACCGCTCCAGAATCTCGCAGCACTCGCGCTACCATCTGTTCAAGGCGAGATGAGATGCGAGCTATCATGTCGTCGCACAAGGACGGGGAGCCCAGATCTGGCGAGTTAGGTCTTCGTGACGGGAGTAGTAGGTGAATACTTTCGACAATATTTTCCGTGACTTCAACGGACCAGTTGGTCTTACGAGGTCGGAGAATAATAATATATTTTGGTTCGACTCAAGTCGGATTCATCCGGCGGAGTTTCGTGTCGATTTTAAACCTTAATCTTATTTTGCAAGCCATAACATCTACACAAACCACTCGTCCCCCCCCCCCTCACAACAGATTCCAACCTCATCGACATGGTACGTCCCCCACATCCCTCTCCACCACGCACTCACTCTGATGTATCGTGCAGGATTCATCAAAAGCACCACCCGTCAAACTTGCCAAAGTGATCAAGGTCTTTATCGTTCCTCTCGACCGCATCGTGGCATCGCCTGATGCGATCGTCCCGTCCCGTCCCACTCACACTGACTCGATTATCCCCTCTCCCTCCACACAGGTCCTCGGACGAACTGGCTCTCGAGGAGGTGTCACCCAAGTCCGCGTCGAGTTCATGGACGATACGACGCGGAATATCATTCGGAACGTGAAAGGTCCCGTACGGGAACAGGATATTTTAGCCTTGTTGGAGAGCGAACGTGAAGCGCGGTGAGTTATCCCAAATTTAGGTTATGAATGGGGCATCGTCACTCAACGAGGACGGTTCTTGACAGTCGCTTGCGGTAAAATACGAGAGATGGCGATTATCGATGCGGCCTTGTTTGCCGTTGACTTGGGACCTTTGTGCGCCGTTGCCGTGGTCATTCGTATGCACGTCTTACGGTGGCAGGGTTTAAAAACGTGTCGTATTTGCTAGCATTCTTTCTGGATCCTCTGTTTATGCCATGTGTGCCTCAATTTGAGGAGCAATTTACACTGGATCTCTCCGTGCTGCTGTCTTGCGATCTGTGAAGGTGAACGTCATATGGTACTCCACTGGGCAATCAAGCCAGTTCGCAACGTTCGAGGGATTAAGGAGAGCCGCTTGTTAGAGACATGTCACTAAGGGGTACATTGCAATGCACACTGCTTCTGGGACTGTAACAGCTATGATATCAAACAGCTGGAGCAAGAGATAAAAAGAGACAGGATGAGAGGAGTTATGAATAGGAAGAGAAAGTACGGCACAAGAGATAATAAAGCCTAAGACGATCAAACACGCAAAGAGAACAACTAAAATTTACTTTAATTACTGCCAGTAGCCCTGTTGTTGCCGTGGCTGATACTGGTAAAAGTTGGCGTCCGAGTTGCCCTGCGGATATCCCACATGGCCTTGTGGAGCTTGCGTGGCTTGTTGTCCCTGTTGTCCCTGAGGTCCGCCTGCGCCAGCGCTCGAACCGAAGCGGTTACCCCCGTAGAAACCACCTTGCTGCTGGACACCGCGCCCTGACTGGGGTTGGCCAACACCTTGACCGACACCAACGCCCGCAGTTCCGTCTTTGACGTTTTGAGAGTAAGGTTTGTATGCCGTCTCAGGGGACGTACCACTCCCACGTTGGGCGAGCGAAGGGCCCGACGCGGCGGCAGTACCCTGACCGAGACCCATAAAACTTTGGATAGCTTGTCCACCGTACAGCTGTGGGTGCTTGCTGTACTCGCTCGAAGTGAGGTTGTTCACTGCTGGCGCGTGGTTGTGTTGCGGTGCGTGGTGCTGATATCCAAGGTCATCGTACGCCGAGGTTGGTAGCTGGTGTTGTTGACCATAAAGCCCACGACCATAGTGGTCGGACTGGGACTGTACCGAACCAGGACCTTGCTTGCCTCCTGGAGAGGGTGCAGCACCCTGCGCAGGAGGACCAGGTTGGAACATTGTGGGATACTTGACGAACTGCTGGGGAACACCGTAGCCTGAATTGTACGGGGTACCGTAGTACTGATTTTGCGGGTAAGGGTAGTAGTAGGGGACGGGAGGGGGGTAGCTTTGCTGAGGGCCTTGATTGCCAGATGGTTGCGGTTGTGCGCCACCCTGGGGAGGTAGCTGTGAAGATTGGGCGCTCGAGGGTGGCAGGACAGCATTTCCTGGGTGCTGGGAGGCAGGAAGACCTTTGACATCATCATGGCCGAGGACATTACGACTCCCTCCAAAGGCGGGCGATTGAGCGTACGAGTCATAGAAGCCCTGATATCATATTAGATACGCACTTGGACAACATATGAGAATACATACCCTCTGACTGTCACCATACCCATAGTCATTGCTAGCGAACCCACCCAAATGGGATGCCTGATGTTGTTGGCCTATCTGACCAAAGATGTTGTAATCCTGACCCTGTCCGGCGGGTGGTGTGGGGGTATGGAAGTAAGGTGCTTCTGCTTGTCGGAAGTATGCTGAATGAGCGGCGGAGGGTTGGGGCTGCGAGGGCTGGGCTGCGTGTTGAGATTGCTGGACGGGATTCTGGGTGGCATCGAGGTGAGTAGGAAGACCATGGTGGGTATATTGGTGCGTCTGTACTTGGTGCTGCGTCAGTGGCGCTTGCTGCTGGTGCTGGGAGAGGGACGGATGGATAGAGGCCTGAGGTTGTTGTTGGGAAAAGGCAGGTGAGCTCGAGATTATCGGCTGGCTGACAGACGTTGAAATCGAGGGGTGAGAGATGGCGGATGTGAGAGAAGGTTGGGATTGGGGAATGGCGATAGGGACAGAAGCTGGAGTTGGGGCCGGGGCCGGTGCAGGTGGTGCGGCCTGCTGTTGTGGCGGGACCTGCAACGGTGCGGTAGTTGACTGGGCTTGGGCTGGGGAGGCAGTTACGGGTGACTCTTGGGCGGGTGTCTGTGCCTGAGACAATAGCTGAATAGGCTGTTGAGGCGACTGCTTTGCCCTGGTTACAGCTGATTCTGAAGCAGACACCGGTTCAGTCCTGTCGATACGCATCAGCCAAAACATCAATCAAGGTCGTTGATGACTCACGGAGATGGCTCGATCACATCGCCAGCAAGGCTCAAACTACCAAATTGCATGCCAACCTTTTCCAGTCCAGGGTTGAAACCTGAGGTGGGCATGACGACAGCCTGATCTGTTGCCTTGTACTTGTTTGCACTCCGGTGCGATGCAGCAGCGGACCGTGGAGGTACAGACACTGGGGACTTTGATGGTAATGGGGCTACAACTGGTTCCTCTGCTGGTTGTTGGGGGGCTTGAACTAGTTCGGAAGGCATGGGTGCAGGGATCTCAGGTACAAGTTCCTCTTGGGACAGAGGAGTGGGAGTTTCGTCCTGGACGTCTGACTCAGTCTGCACTGGGGAGGACCAAGCATCTTGAGGTTTGGCCTGTGGCTCGTCATCCCAAGTGGGAGGTTGTACAGTTATTGGATCCTCCCAACCGTCACCTATTGGGTCTGAATCGCCATTGGCGAGCGGAGAGGGAGCAGGTTCAACTAGTTCGAGTACCGGAGGTGGAGGAACGCGAGGAGCTACTGGAGGTGGTAGTAGAACGGCAGGTTTTTCTGGGGGTCTGTGAAAGATGAATGAGGGGGACGCAGATAGAGAAGAAAGGTGACTTCAGACCGTGCGATTTGAGCCCAAGATAGTTTCGACGTTGCTGGCACCTTTGTTGGTCTTGGTGCGACCGATATGGGTTGGGCTGACATAGTAGGAGCAGAGACAGAGTTGTCTTGTGCGCCCCAAGGGCTGACACCCCATGAAGAGGACGTAGACATAGACTGGGGAGGGAGAGCAGTGTCTGACGCAGGAATCTCCGCAGCGTGATTCGGATCGGAAGGAGAGTCGTAAGGTGCTGCAGGGATGCCATTTGACGAGTCAGGGTTGTCGGGTTGGACTGGGTCGGAAAAGTCCTCGACGGGCTGTTTGTCCGCAAAATCCGGGGCGGGAGAGGAGGTTTTGCTGGGATGTGAGGTACGTGAGGCATGGCCGTTGGCCCCATACCCAGGGCGTGCTGAGCCGCGACCACGGCTACCCCTGGTTGGACCACCGCGACCACCTCGACCACCACGGCCACCACGTGAGTCGGTGCGATCACGCGGGGTTGGATGGTCCTTTGAACTCGGGTGGGATGTTGTGGGTGGTTTTTTGTCTTTTTTGCTTTTCACGGAGCCCCATTGTTCTACACGACCTGTGATAGCATGTGGTTGAGTGGGCAGATAGGGAAAGCAAGGCGGGCAAGACCTTCGCTAATTCTCTGGGCAGCGAGGTGCACGTCACCAGCGACCTCGAGCAGGAGGGACTGGAGGTCTGCAAGAGCAAGATGAGTGGAAGGGTAACGTTTCGGAGGAGGAAGGTGCCTTCTACGGAGTAGTCTGTAAAGCATTCCTGCAGGTGATGCACTTGCGAACGGTATTTGAACGAGTCGCTGGCTGGCTTGTCTGGCTGGTGGGGCTGGGATCGGAACGCGGAGGATTTGTACGAGGACATGGTCGGTGCTCGTTTCAACGCGCCAACTCGCTCATATTCCACCGGTGGAGTTTCAATTTTCGAAACGACCCCCCAAGTAACCCCCCCAGACTTATTCCACTTATACCACCAACATCATGCAGCAAGACACGCGCCTCGCCATCGCCATCGACGACGACGGCGACGACGACAACGACAACGACGACGACTTTGCAATCCCCGTCGACGGCACCGAGCCAGACGATCTCGCGCGCGCACTCGCCGACCTCGCCAAGTTACGCGCCAGTGTGCGGGACAACCTCCGTCTCCGTCCCATACGCTCCTTCTCCGCACTTCCAAAGCAGTCCTCTCCCTCGCGCCCCCCGCTCTCTCCGTCTCCCGTCTACCACACCCCAGACCAAGTCCCGTCTGTCCCTGACCCTCCCGCACGCGCGCTCCCCCCCTCTGCCTGGCCCCCCGACGTCTTCTCCGACCGTCTCAGCGCGCCCAAGCGCCCCATCGTCGTCGACACGCGTCCCCTCGCCGCCTACAATGCCTCCCACCTCTCGGACAGCGTCAACATCGCCATCCCGTCCCTTATTCTCAAGCGATGTCGCAAACCAGGCAGCGGCTTCCAGTCTCTCGCCGCCCTCCGCCAGTTCATCACCTCAGACCAGGACAAGCATCGCTGGGACTCCCTTCCATCCTCTCCCTCCTGGGATGGTGATGTCGTCATTGTTCACGGTGAGGAAACAGACGACTCCGAAATTGGCAACCTCCAAGTCACAGCTTGGGCCCTCCTCCCCGTCATATCATCTCTCCTTGCCCAGGATCGCGTGCATTACTTGCGCGGCGGCATAGCAGCTGCACAGTCCCATCCGATTCTTCGGAATTACCTCGTAACACAGACGCTTCATCCTCCAGATCCTGACGACCACGGACAGCCGTTCAGGAACGCAAAAATCAGGGGCCTTTTCCACCTTAACACCTCTCCCCAAGCCCAAACTTGTTTCGAAATTGATCAGCCCATACCGTCACCATTGCCAGTCATGCCTACCACAACTTCAGATCATCTGAATGACACTAACGCTTCCCCTCCACCAGCACATCTCTCATTCCGTCGACCCGCACCCCCTCGTCGTCCCAGCGCGCCAAATCTCACCCGCATAATCACAAACGGTGGCGGTGAACAACAACTTTCCCTTCCCCGTCTCCAGATCCGCACTGCCCCCACACGCTCGGCCACTCTCCCCATCACCCCTTCCCAATTCTCAGGGCTCTCAGGCAGCCCCAACGGACACACGTTTTATCTTCCTCCACAGTCCCCTTCCCACCTTAATCTCCTTCATTCGAATCACACGCCCCCTGTAACATCTCCCCGCTGGACCACTTCCCCTGCCGAATTCCTCCCACCCCCATCTCCCAGATTCGCCCGTCCAACACCGCCCCGCACACCAGACACTCCACAGGGCGTACCTCATCCTGTTCCATCACCAAGCACAGCCCGCCCAGATGACCTCCAGACAGCCACGACTGAATCCGAGTTCCCCACGTTCACCGTGTCGATGATCCTTCCAAACTTCTTGTATCTCGGTCCCGAGCTAACCCTACCAGAACACGTTCAGGAACTCAAGTCGCTGGGGATAAAGAGGATATTGAATATTGCAGTAGAGTGTAATGACGATCATGGGCTCAATCTGAGAAGGCATTTCGAGCGGTATGTGAAGATCCCAATGAGGGACACGGTCGAAGAGGACCAAATCACTAGGGGGCTCAGAGAGGCTTGTGAGATACTAGGTAGGGTGTCCTCTGCACTTTTTTTTTCCCCGATTAAATTCGAGATCATACATTTAATCATCCCGCTCCCTCTATCCATATTTTTGACGCGTTTCTTTTTGCAAAGATGAGGCAAATCTGTATGGAGCGAGCACCTATGTGCATTGCAAAGCGGGCAAGTCGCGCTCTGTGACCGCCGTGATGGCCTACCTCATTCACGCCAATCACTGGACGCTCTCGCGTGCTTATGCGTTTGTCCTCGAGCGCCGCAAGGGCATCTCTCCCAACATCGGGTTCGTCTCGGAACTGATGACCTTTGAGGAACAAGAACTCGGTGGGAAATCGGTTGGCGTCGTCCCCGTCAACTCGGGGCACAGCGACGGCGGTGATTCACAGACCAACCATGCGTATGCTGCACAGAGTCGGAGACCGGGCCACGCACGCGAGAGTTTGCCCCCCATGGTTGCCGTGCAAGACCCGGATGAGGTGGGGGAAGTTGCCGTCGGTCAGGATATGGAGATCAAGGACAAGGAGGGACGTTATCGACACATGCGCAGAGCGCCGGTGGATGAAAATACGCTGCAGCCGATGCGGAGGGTGAGCAAGGCTGGACTTGAGAGCGGACTTTAGCACGAGTATGATGTAGCTATACCCATTTTTGCATATCGTAGTCATTTGCAGATAGCACAAAACACGCAAAAAAAATGTCAAGGGGTAATTCAGACGCGACATGAAACAGGGTATGTGACCATTGGGAAAAGACGCTGCGCATCACCTAGTGCCAACATGGGGTATCATCCGATTCATAGACTTCCATAAACCACCTCGCCGTCTATGACTGTCGCCCTGACCCTTGTCGCCAAGAGTTCAGATAATGGCACGGTCATGATGTCCCGATCGAGAACCACAAAATCTGCCTTCTTGCCAACCGACAGTGAACCTAGTTTATCCTCGGCGAACGCGGCGTAGGCCGCATCCAGGGTCATGCCTTTCAGCGCTTGTGCCCGTGTCAGTCGTTCCGACGGGTACCTGGAACGAATCACGCGTCAATGAACCCGTTGATCACGACAGCACGACGGGGTCGTACCATCCTTGTGGTCCGTGAGGCGAGTCTCCGGAAGGTGAGAGGCGAGACACGGCAGCGTAGAATCCCAACAAGGGGTTGATGCCTTCCACGGGAAAATCGGAACCGAGAGGTAGAACCCCCATTTTGGACGTGCTTGGGGCAGACGATACACGTCAGGATCGGTGTGGACCGTGAAAAAAGAAACATACTGGATCATCGTTTGATACGCGTACGCTCCTTTGATCCTTTCAGGGCCCTGGAGAGTGTGTTCTTCAGAGACATGGTAACCAGGTAGGGTGGGATCGTTACCAAGCGTCGTTCTGCGTACCACATGTCGCTCGTTCTATCATCTCGATGATGGTATCAATCTGTATGGGGGTTGAACCATTGATGTACTCACGCATGTGTGGGCTGGACACTGGGTATTACTACTTGTGTGTCAGTTTTCAGAACCCTAGCAGGAAAGGCCAAGAAACACCTTGAAGCCGTCCAGCTCGCTCTAGATCGTCAAGAGTCATGATTTGTGCATGCTCGATGCGCGGACGTCGTTTAGCTGCGCTGCCATGTTCCGAATGAGATAAGATATCTTCAAAGATGTCGAGTACGATGTGGTTGGCTCGGTCACCAATACAGTGGATATTCTATATACATGGGCTGTTTTGGTCATCGGAGACGTGACGAGTGGAGCACATACCACTTGCCAACCGTCTTCCCAGAATTGTTTCACCAAGGCCGACAAGGTTTTTTGTTGTACGAGCATCAGTCCGTTAGTCGATGGGTTGTCCGAGTACTGTTTCCGAGTCACAAATCCGTTTTACGAATACAAGTGCGATACGGACCGGTTCTAGTAGAGCTGCCCCAAAGGAGCCGAGTGCACCTTGAATAGTATCAGTCACCAAGTCTATGTGGAATATTCATCCAGACAAACCATCTGCGAATAGTTTGACACTGCGAAGATCGAGGCGCTCTGCAATCCCGTAGTTGATGAGTCGAGTTAAATTTCTACCCCAGTATTCATTGGATGGAATGTTGCCCATAAGGTAGAGCCGGAGCTACGGCGATTCTAGTGTATACGAACCGAAACGCACAAGTCACGTACGGGAAGTTTCCGAGTTGAAGCATACCTTGACGGAAATCAGCTCATCATGCTGGTGTAAACAGTCCAAAGACATACTCCTGATAAAATTCGATCATATGGGGTTCTGTCGCAGCATCGTGGATAGAGGTCAATCCCACTGCAAGCGCATCCTTTACAGTTCTGTCAAAATACTCGCGCAACTGAGGTTGCGTTGGGGCTGGAATTGGCACGATGGCCATGGCGTTGTCCACGAAAATACCTGGATTCCTTAAGTCGCACCGATTCAGATGCACACTATCGCGAGTTTTCTTTACCTGTAGGCTTGCCAGACGGGTCACGGATGATCAACCCACCGTCCACCTCGTTGGGCAGGTTACCCATCAATTGCAACACACGGTTAGAAACCCATGCGGCATGACCGTCAACACGGTTTAGGTAAATGCGACGACCCCTCAGCAGCGATTCCGAGTCAAGGTCGTCCTGCAATCCTTTAATAAGGAGGGTTCCGAGGGAGAGAAAAGGTACAGACAGCAGTCGGATATTGGGTGTCTGACCAGAGATTTTGGTCCCATCCCATCCCCTTGATCCAGCGAGATGGATCGTCTAGAACGCCGGGATGTGACTTGACGTACTGAACGACACGATGCAATACCTCTGTGCTTGGTGAGTTTGGGTACATTGCAGGAACGCGAGTTAAATACCCTGTTTTGACTTGCAACCGCTAAGGTCGAGGGCCATCGCGGCGCCATACTCCAACACGTGTGCATGGGCGTCTGTCAACGGTTGGTGTCGCACTCAGACTCGTGTTCACGGAACGTCGTACCTGAGAGGCCCGGAACAATGATGCTGTCCTGCCCCACAAATGACACGGGTAGCGAGGACTGCCAAAGGCTGAATGGCCATGGTATCTGAAAGTTGGCAAGGTTCAGATGACGCGTGCGCCAGCGAGTTTTGATGTCCACTGGTCCATGACGTGCTGTCAGAGAGCAGAGGGAGGAGAACGGAGTAGTAACATACCGAGGTCCCCGACGTCTGAGATGGTGTTGTTGTTCACGACGATGCACTCGACATTGGGATGGGCCGTGTCCACTGTGTATATCTTGCGACCCGGAGAGCAGAGGGCATAGTCTTGTGGTGAACGAGGCGTACGAGTTACTGCCAGCACTGCGGCGAGTGCGAGCAAGGAGGTGACAATATATGGCCTCAAACGGGGGCTCGTCGGCACTGCTGGCTGTTTCGAGTCAGTCATGATGGCTGGTAACAACTTGAACTCTCCCACTGCCCCTGCACACACCAATATCATGGAATCCCCGACGGAGCTGCTCCATCACCACAAGAAGACGCTGCACTCGAAGCGCTCCTTTGGCAAGTATCCACATCCAATCGACTCCCCCACTTACGACGCGCAAGTCCCGTTCTTCTCTTCCAACCCTCCTCTGCCTCACCGTTGTCTGCAGCTCCGAAGAGGACAACGACCCCCTCACCGACGACGGCGGTGCAGCCATCTCCCCCGTCTCGCTGCGCGCAAACCGTGCCACCAATGCCCCGCACACGTCCAAGCTGTCCTCCCGTGCAAGGCACCAGCTCGCATCGAGCATGCTCTCCGACGACGGCGCTGATTCTCAGACCTATGACGGCGACGTCGAATCGAGCATGATTGCAGGTGTGGGTCAGCACCAAGCATCCAAAGGGTTCCTATACCCCAACTTGGATCACGCCTCGTCGAATTCGACCCTCACATCTCAAGTAGAGGATAATGTCCCCTCTCCTTCCACTTCCCGACACCAGACCCCGCCGCCGACTACTCAACAGGTTTTACCTCCGACGCACAAACCTGTTTCGGCCTGCAATCCTGCTGTGCTCATCCCTGAAGACATACAGGCTTTCGTCCAGAGAGCGATCGACGGAGAGCCCGGTCGCACGTACCGCATCAATCCACCTCCTACTGATAGACCAGTGCGCATCTTTGCCGACGGTAAGACAGCTCGCAATCCCGTTCTGCGTCTCGTGCTGAGATGCCTACTTGTCAGGGGTATACGATCTCTTCCACTTTGGGTGCGCATCTATCAAACATGACCTGCGTTTGTCACTGACTCTCAGTCCACTAGCCATGCTTTGCAACTTCGACAAGCAAAACTTTCATTCCCAAACGTATACCTACTCACTGGCGTGAACACGGATGAAGACGTCGTCGCGTACAAGGCGCGTTGCGTCATGACCCACTCGGAACGGTCGGTTTTTCCCCAACACGGTCCCTTGTATCGCTCATGTCATTTAGGTGTGAAGCCGTCCGGCATTGTCGCTGGGTAGACGAGGTCATTCCAGATTGCCCTTGGGTCTTGAATGCCGCGTTCCTTGACAAGTGGAACATCGATTACGTTGCACATGACGAGGAGCCATATGTCGCCGAGGGTCACGACGATGTCTATGCATTCGTGAAGCAAAGAGGTCAGACATTGTTTTCAGGTACCTGGAATGATTGAACTAATGGATGTCATATCTAGGCCAGTTCATCCCGACCCGTCGTACACCAGGCGTGTCTACTTCTGAATTGCTGGAACGTATTATTTCCGGTTATCGTCAACGGGACTTTGATGGGAAGCTGGAAAAGATGGGTCTTACAGAACTCAAGGCACAGAACTCGGTTTTCGAGGACAAGAGCAACACAAGTTGAAGTTTGAATCTACTAGCGTAGTGAGGCGGGTTTCACGCAAGTGAAGAAGTACTTGTGGTAGATGTCATTGTATGGACATGTGTTGGGAGACAATAGTACAGTATATTACAAGGACGTCAACTAGTGAGTTATTGTGTATGTCTTGGGCTGTCATCCAATCGAACTCATCCGACGTGCGAGAAGCATTATACCAGTTTCACTTTTTTTTCTTCATGCTCCTCTTCCTTGGTTGCTGTCTTGGGAATAGATTGCAAGCGAGTTGGTGAGGAACTACGTTTGCGTTTCACCGACGACTCGGCCTGTTTCGACTTTTGCTTGGCGAACATGGCCATGATACCATCTTTGCGCTCAGCAACGGGTTCAATGAATTTGGGAGACTCGGTGCCAACTTTACCAATTTCCTTGGGGACTTGGTAACTGATGTGCAGATGCCAGTGAGCAATGTGGTGACCAATTGAAGGGCGAGGCGCGTACCATTGGAGCGGGGCTGTAGTGTCTTCCCAAGGGTGAAGCAGACGAGCAAGATCAGAAGACCATGTTCGTGAGGAGGTGTCTAACCACCGATTGATCTCATCCGCGCTGGAGAGGATGACTGGTTGTCGATCATGCAACCAGCTCATTGCTTTGCTTGCATCGGTGGTGACAATTGCGAACGTGTAGGTTGGCTGCGACTGACCTGAAACAGGAATTGTTGTTAGAGCAATGCCAATGCAGAAAGAAAGCAAGGCGATACTTTTATCACTGGTTTCTTCATATAGACCAGCCATGAGCATTACTTTGCCGTCCGGATGCTTGGTAAAGTGCGGTAGTTTGTCCTTGCCTTTCGTCTGCCATTCATAGTACCTGCACGCCCGGCGTCCATCATATCGTGTAGTCACAGACCGGCAACACCATACCCTTGGCAGACGACGATACAGCGGCTCTTTCCACGGAACCTGTTCCACATCCCAACGCCTTCAATGAGATTCTCGGAGCGCGCATTGATCGCCTGAGATCCCTTGGAGGGTTGTTTGCCATAGTGAATCCCCCAACGCATGGTTTGCATGATAAGAGAGGAAGAGGGAGTGTCCTTGGCGTCCGATTCGGGGTGCGTCGTCGAGGGACCTACGCTGGTGCATTGTCTAATGACTGGAGCGTTAGTGTTTGGAGCTATATTGTAACGAGGCTATTATTTCGTCGCATGTCAAGCAGTGCAGCGTCATTCGATGAAGAAACAGACCACGAAATCGTTCTCGCCGATCCAGTCACCTATGGCGAGGTGGGGATAACCAGGCAACGCGCGAATCTGGGCACGCTGGAGAATCATTGGGTATGAACGCACAGTTTACGGGTGGGTTTGATTCACCTGAAGGCCGCCTAGTGCATATCTTCCACACATGGTGGCAGTAAAGGATCCGCACGGATACGAAGTAAATAAATAAATAAATAAGTCAGCCCTCGAGTAGCCAATGCTCCAGGCAGACGAGATTTCAACTCAAAGCCTACGTCAACAGTGCTGTCGCCACGAATGTCCACAGGAGGAATTGATGGAGCGGGATGCTGAAACGAACTGCAAGAGGTCGATTTGCTGGCTGGTGTGTCGCGCATTATCTCTTCGTGGATCTACCCAGAAGAAACAAGAGGGGACACTCCTCGCACTCGAGCGGCAACTAGCTTCTATTTGTGAGACGTGCACAAAAGTATGGTTCTATCCACAATAAACCGACGGATTTATAAAAGGTTGTTGAATGAGCCCAATTGATCATGGCATTGAAGCAGACACTTCCGCATCCGGCTTTCTCCAGTTGACGAGGCGAGCGTTTGACTGGGAGTTGAGTTCAGCGAGCTCATGATCATGCTTGGTACAACGTTGAATTCTCTCGTTCGTGTATCTCACTTGCATCGCTCTAGCCAACTCTTGTGCGAACCGGATATGTATATCGACTTATGTAGTGTACTAAGTGATTCGCTGGAGGCACAATGCTAGTTGGTATTCTTGTATATCCATTATTCTTCGGTGGGGTCAACCCAACCTGTCTTATCTCTATACCCACCAGCGCTACCAAGCTTAATCTTGGTGCGTGACTTGCGACCACCCAGTTCCTTGTACATTTCTCGCATTTCAACCTTGCTTGGGCGGGTTTGCTCTTCCGTTCTCCACCTCTCCTCATTAATTTCCTTGGGTGTCTGATGTCCTGAGCGGGAGGGCGAAGACCGCTCCAAGGGACTTGACTTGTTCGAGCTGGTCGATAGAAACGTTGTGCGCTATAGAAGGGTCAGACAACGCATAAACAGTAACCCAGCGTGCAGACCCAATTCTGTTTCGACTCCCTTCTAGTCCACTTGCCTGAAGGCAGGCTCTCGTCGTGGAAAAACTCTTTCCGATAGTGTTGAAACCATACTTGATCAGTGTCAGCATGGACAGCGCAGACCAACACAACAACACAACCCACTGTAATTGAGCGTCTGACTCTTGTTCCATTTCCGCGAGACTCTTGAGCAGGAAGCAAGATCCGATATGGAGAACCATCGGAATATACGTTGCGATATTTGAGTGGGAAGGACCTTTAACGGATCGGATGAGAGAGACTTTGGCGCCAGGTTTGCGCTCATAGCATTTCGCGGATTTGCTCGCCGAGTGGGTGAGACCGGTCGGGAACTGGGCCGCGACGGTGCACGAGACCGAGCGGGTGTTCCTGGAGTTGATTTCTTGCATGATATTGAGGAGCATATTAGATGAGGATCATACCAGGCACTCACGACGTCAATAAGCTCTTCGTCGGAATCTTCATCGGAAGGGCGGGTGGATGCGGTTTGCTTGCGCTCCATTGCGAGCTCTGTGAGGGTAAGAGACCTGAGAACGTCCTGACGGAGACTCATGGTGGTTGTGGATCAAGAGGAGAGAAGACAAGCAACTTTGGATAACCTTTTCTGGTCGCTGACAAATGTGATGTCATCCAACAACAAAACCAAAGATGCCAGCTATTTCAGACTCCGCTCATCGGCATTTGAATCGTAATTTCTGACGTGGCGCACGTGACAGTCTGTCTCATTTCTTGGACATAACATTGACGACCATGAAACTAAAAGAGATCCACAGAACAGCAACCATAGCCTGGTCGCCAACATCCACCCCATTCATCGCGACCGGCACTGTTGCTGGCGCTCTTGACGAGTCTTTCTCAAACGAATCCCAGCTCGAAATATGGCAACCCGACTTCATGAACAAGGATGAAGTCTACCTCGGGGCCGATGTAGATTCAAAGCCCATAGGATTTGTCACGGATACCTCAAGGTAAGCTTGCATCGTGCTCTTCGGTCACGTATTAAGATGTTGATGTTGCAGATTCAACCGCGTTGCATGGGGACAAGTGCACAAGGACCGATTGCACGGTGTTATTGCTGCAGGCATGGAGAACGGAGAACTTGCATTGTGGGACCCTGCAAAGATCATTGCTCATGCAGAGTTCGTCTCTCATCATTCCCGTCTCTCGTGGCTGATCACCGCGTCCTTTCTCTAGCCCATCCGAGTCGCTCATCCTCCGCAACACGATCCATACTGGACCTGTCCGTGGGCTCGACTTCAACCCAATACAGACCAGTCTTCTGTCTTCTGGTGCGGTTAGTGGGGAGGTCAGTTACACGCCATCATATCACATCCACGTAACCCATTTGATGACGCGTCTACACACAAACAGGTTTATATATGGGATCTCAATGATCCTTCAAAGCCTTATTCTCCTACACCAGGAAACCGCAGCTCGAAGCTCGACGAGATCACCTCCGTCGCTTGGAATCACCAGGTACAGTATGTTCTTGCCGGTGCGAGCAGTTCTGGATTCTCGGTCGTATGGGATCTTCGTGGGAAACGTGAAGTCGTGGCCCTTGCATATGGTGGTGGTGCAGGTACGCTCGGCGGCACGGTTGGTAGTGGGATGGCTATGGGAGGACGCAGGGGGATGAGTGCTATTGCATGGCACCCGGATAACGTGAGGGGTAGTTATTTGGTCGGCTTGTGCCTGCTGATTGTACGATACAGGCTACACGGCTTGTCACTGCCTCAGAGGACGACACATCACCGGTCATCATGGTTTGGGATCTTCGCAATGCCCGTGCACCGGAAAAGGCAAGTTGGCATTCGACGAATTCCTTCTGCAGTTCCCTGCTGACGCTGATGCATCAAGATTCTCACTGGGCATGAGAAGGGTGTGCTTTCATTGTCCTGGTGTAATCAAGATGCGGACCTGTTGTTATCTTGCGGTAAAGACAACCGTGCTTTGTGCTGGAACCCGCAAACGTCGGAAATCATTGGAGAGGTGTGTGCATCCGAAGCATTCTTCTGATAATCGTTGACTTCTGTTGCGCCTTGTTTAATTCCACTTTGCACTTGCACGCGACCTTATCGTTTGCTCCGTCCGATGTCGGTACTACGATCGTGCTTGTACGCATCCGCGCAATAGCTCCCTTCTGCAGACAACTGGGCATTCCAGGTAGAATGGTGCCCGCGTAATCCAGATCTCCTCGCTACTGCTTTCTTCTCTGGAACCATCGGTATTCACACCCTCCAATCAACCAACGCCATTCCCTCTTCTGTCACGGCTACCCCTAGACCATCCGGTGCTGAGCTTTTTGACCCACCACTACCACCCATTCCTACAGATCAGGGTATACAGGGACTCAACCTCAGCTTGAAGCAACCTCCACGCTGGCTCCGCCGTCCTGTTTCCGCTTCCTTTGGATTTGGAGGCAAGTTGGTGACCGTTAGCAACCTCCCTGGTGCACATGGCAAGATACAGAGCAGTGTTGTGCACTTGAGAGGGGTGATTGGCGAGGAAACCATTGTGGCGAAAGTCAAGAGATTGAAGAAGGCAGAAGAAGAGGGTAAATTGGAAGAATTCGCTCAAAGCAGTGCAGGCGAGCAGTCGGGGGCTGAGGAGACGTGGAAGGCTCTGTTGAGTCTCTTCCGTTCCGACTCGAGGGAGGAGCTAGTTATGCTTTTGGGCTACTCGAAGGAAGAGGTGAAGACGCGGATCGAAGAAGCTGTTACGCAACTCAAAGAAGCACGAGCACAACAAGCTACTTACACCGCTCCCGCGCTCAGGTACACAGCGGACGAGGAAACGTGTAACCTTGGCCCTCGCGACCCCGTCGTTTCTTTCGCAGACCCTGAGCCAGAGCCCGAGATGGAAGCGACGGATACGGAGAAGACGGGATCCGAGATGTCTACATCCGATGCCCCACCTGCGGATGGGGAATCTACCACCACTGCGCCGTCGCTCTTCGGGGATGAAGGTGCCATTGGCACATTTGCTGCAGCTACTGGAGCCGATTTCTTCAGCACCATGGCGCAAGACACCGATGTCAATAACACGCAAACGATGGTTGTTCCCCATACAAATTATGGAATCGACTCGAGTGTAGCTGCTACGATTGGGAGTCGCCCGTCCAGCGTTGCCAGCGAGAGCTTGAGCGTCAAGAACAACACCTTCAGGATTTACCCCACCGACGAAAGCGAGACCGACAGGCTCATCACGCGTGCATTAGTACTTGGTGACTTCTCCAGCGCCGTGGAACTCTGTCTCTCGGCAGAGCGTTATGCCGATGCGCTCCTCCTCGCCATCAGAGGAGGTGATGACCTCCTGCAGCGCAGTCAGCAGGTGTATTTTGAGCGCCGAACCACCGAGTATCCTTACCTCCGCCTCTTCCAGAGCATTGTTACCAACGATCTTGACGATGTGGTGCAGAACGCCGACTTGGCCGAATGGGCAGAAGTGTTTGTCGTCCTCTGCACATTTGCGAGTGGGGATGAATTCTCGGGATTAGCAGAGCAGCTTGGAGCGCGCCTCGAGTTTCAAGCTGGGGTTCTCCGTTCTGAGAGCGAACTAGGCTCGGAAGACAACGTTGCGGATGCGCTGGAGTTGAGGAGGACGGCTACTTTGACCTACCTCGCCGCTGGACGTCTCGAGAGGCTGGTCAACATCTGGATTGAAGAACTGGCAGAAGAGGAAAGGCGTCGAGTCACAACCGTTAACTCCCCCGAGTCTACATCGTGCTATGCAACCCATGCACACGCCCTGCAGTCATTCATCGAAAAGGTCACTATCTTCCGTGCGGCCATCGAGTATGTGGATGGGGACCTTTCTGTGGCCACAGAGAATACGGCTGGCGCGGTCAAAACCTACAAACTCGCAGCGCTCTATGATAGGTATTTCGAGTACGCCGAGATGCTAGCTGCACAAGGTCTTGTCAAGGAAGCCGTCGAGTACCTGAAGCTGACACCCGAGGCTTACACGGGCTCTACCTTGGACTTTGCGGCGGTACGGGAGCGGTTGTTGGTCTTGACTGGACAAGCGTCTAGCGTCTCGAATCAAGTTCATGATGCTGTTCCTAACAATAGTGCCACCTCAAAGCCGGCTCTCATCAACTATCAGTCTCCCAGCGTGCCGACTCCCGCAGTTCCGACGCAAGGTGGCGTGTACGCTCCCGCTCAGCCGACATATACATCAGCCACACCCATATACCAACCACCTTACAACACCGGGGTTACTCCACGTAACGTGTATGCACCGACGAATCCCCTCGTCAAGCCGCCCTCCCTTGGTGGCCCTGCCATTCCACCACCTATGCGCCCTCCAGTTCCCAATCAGCCACCGCGTGCACAAAACGCTGGCTGGAACGATGCACCTGTGATGAAACCGGGGCGCACACCCAGCTCTATGAGCGTCGGCAAGCCAGAACCTATTGTCTCACCTTTCGCGAACGCAACGCAGTCGCCACCCGCACCGGGTACGCCTTTCATGGGCCACGGACAAAATTCTTCGCTGCATCCACCCCCACGGCCCCCGAGTGTGCAAAAACCGCCGCTACAGACACGGCCGGGGCCGCCTCCAGGGAGATCCGCTTCTGCCTCGGGTCAGCCGCCCGTACTACCACCTCCACACGCCGGTGGGCCACAATATGCGTCGCCTTCGTTGGGGTCAGTCCCACTTGGACAGGCGTCTGGGCCTTACATGAGAGCTACACCGCCTCCGGGACCTCCACGCGGCACCGCACCTCCTCCCAGTCCATACGCACGCGCGACGCCGCCTCCTGGTGTGGCTGGCCCCACTGGCACTTCACAGCACCCTGGTCCGTACGCTCCACCACCTAGCCAAGCCTCGTTGCCCCCACAGCAACAACCTGGGCCATACGCGCCTCCCGCACCGCCGGCCTCTCAAGGGCCTTATGCGCCACCTCTCTCACAAAATCCCCACATAGCGCCGTCCGCGCAGGTTTCTCAGGGTGTGTATGTGCCGCCGCCTCCCCCTCAGGCTCACCCGCAGCTCGGATCATATGGACCACCGCCGTCTATCAGTCAAGGTCCGCCGGTCCAGATGAGAGGTCCTCCCCAGTCGCAACATCCATTAGGTGGACTGCCGTCTCAGCAGCACGGACCTCCTCAAGGAGGTCCGAGTGCCCATTCTGTACCTGCCCGTGCGTCGGCTCCGCCCAGAGGTCCTCCCCCACCGAAATACCGTAAGTGACTTCTTCTGTGTGTGATTGACTTGACGTCATTCAATGCCCGTTTTTGTTCAGCCTCGGGCGATCGTACACACATTCCCGAGTCGGCGTTGCCGATCTATGACGTGCTAACTGAGCAATTGATGCACTTGAAGCAAACATCGCCCGTACGTATTCTTCCTGGCTTCTATGGGAGCGGGTAATGACAATATGTGTGTAGTCTCAACAAAAACGCATGGTCGACGACCTCGAGCGGCGTATCAACCCATTGTTTGACGCGCTCAACTGCGAGACGCTGTCCAAGCCTGTCGTGGACCAGTTACTGGTGCTCGTCCAAGGTACGCATGTTTGTGTTGAGTGTCTTGGAGGGCGTTGGCTGATGACACGGGGCTTGTAGCGATGGCTGCGCACGAACGGGATGTGGCGCTGAGCATCCACGTTGATTTACTCACCCGGGGCTCGCAGACGGATGACATTGGATTGTGGATGTCTGGGATTAAGCAGGTGATCATGCGCTTGTGAGATGATGGTGATAATATGGTGTTGGAAAGCGTATCCATAGCTTGTTGAATACTGGACATGGATTTAGCCTTTCTGTAGATTTCAATCAATTCTGACTTTGGTGGCAAGTGCCTATTTTTTTTGACGGTACCTGAATCAGAGACAGCTACGTGTCAGTATATCATGTGATCGTGGTAAATTGTTGACGTGTCACTGACCTCATGTACTTACGTGGCCAGAGGCCGGGAAATAGATTTAAGGCTCTCTGTCCAAGACTCTTACCACTCACCATTACCCTCTTCTCCTCAACGTCGTCCGCCGCGATGACAAGTCCATACGGCCATCCTTCTCGTGCAAAATCACGCCGCATGGCGTCCACTCTTTCTGTTGTTCTATTTGCATTCCTTGCCGTCCTTTGCTTGTGTCCCGCCGCCGTCGCGCAGGATGCCGGAAAGAAGAGCGAGTTTGGAACTGTGATTGGTATTGGTGCGTGCATCCACTACACTTGAATCACCTTGCCCATCCTCACCTATCACCCACAGACTTGGGAACTACGTATGTATTATTTGTCTTGATCTCTTTTGCCTACTGACTGTACCTCGGCTCGTCAAGTTATTCGTGTGTTGGGTATGCTCTCTTACTTCATTGTGCAAACGACTTCGTCTCATTCTTTGCATAGTGTTCAACGAGGTGGTCGCGTGGAAATCATCGCCAATGACCAGGGTCACCGGATAACACCCTCATGGGTTAGCTTCAATGAGGAGGAACGACTGTATGTCCCCATATTTCATCTTCTTCTCTTGCCTTACAATTATCCGCAGCATCGGTGACTCTGCCAAGAACGCCTTCCACACTAACCCAAAAAATACTGTCTTTGACGCCAAACGTCTCATCGGTCGTAAAATGGATGACAATGAACTCAAACGGGACTTCAAACACTGGCCCTTCGACGTCGTCGACAAGGGTGGGAAGCCTGCCATCCAAGTTAATTACAAAAGTGAAACTCGTGAATTCGTGAGTTCTGTCCAGGCACTCAGCGTCGTTCGATGCTAAGATTGCCCTGTTTAGACACCCGAGGAAATTAGTGCCATGGTTTTGATCAAGATGAAGGAGACCGCAGAAGCGTATCTTGGTGAGAAGGTCACCCATGCAGTTGTCACTGTCCCTGCCTGTGAGTACTCCCGAGTGTTGGAAATCAAATTGCCTAACGAATTTTAAAGATTTCAATGATGCTCAACGTCAAGCAACCAAGGATGCCGGTACTATCGCCGGTCTCCAGGTGCTCCGTATTATCAACGAGCCCACCGCTGCTGCCATCGCCTATGGTCTGAACAAGCAGGGTGGTGAATCTCAAATCATCGTCTATGACCTCGGTGGTGGTACTTTTGATGTCTCGCTCCTTAACATCGATGATGGTGTCTTTGAGGTGCTTGCCACCGCTGGTGACACTCATCTCGGAGGTGAAGATTTCGACAACCGGGTCATTGATTACTTCGTCAAGCTTTACAAGAAGAAGACGGGTACCGATGTCTCCAACAACTTGCGCGCCATGGGCAAGTTGAAGCGCGAGGTTGAAAAGGCCAAACGGACATTGTCGAACCAACAGTCGACTCGGATCGAAATCGAGTCTTTTGAGGATGGCAACGACTTTTCTGAGACGCTCACCAGGGCCAAGTTCGAAGAGCTCAACATGGATCTTTTCCGCAAGACCATGAAGCCCGTGGAGCAGGTTCTCAAGGATGCGAATGTCAAGAAGGAAGACATCAACGAGGTACGTCACCCAGCATGTTGGACTTGGGCGGCGCTAACCAGAAGTTGATAGATTGTCCTCGTTGGTGGTTCCACTCGTATCCCCAAGGTTCAGCAGCTGTTGAAGGAGTACTTTAATGGCAAGGAGCCTTCCAAGGGTATCAACCCCGACGAGGCAGTTGCCTATGGTGCTGCTGTCCAGGGTGGTATTCTCTCTGGCGAGCAGGGTACCGAGGACGTTGTTCTTGTGGATGTGAACCCCCTTACCCTTGGTATCGAGACTACTGGTGGCGTCTTCACCAAGCTGATTCCGCGTAACACTGTCATTCCCACCCGCAAATCCCAGATGTACGTCGCTTTGAATTTCAATGCTTTGGCATATTGACTGATGTGACCTAATGCAGCTTCTCGACTGCCGCCGACAACCAGCCAACTGTACTCATCCAAGTGTACGAGGGTGAGCGAGCGTTGACCAAGGACAACAACCTTCTTGGCAAGTTTGAGCTTTCGGGCATTCCTCCTGCACCACGTGGTGTCCCTCAAATTGAGGTGACGTTTGAGATTGATGCCAATGGTATTATGAAAGTCGGTGCCGCCGACAAGGGAACGTAAGTGTCTTTTGATAGGGTGTGGGTCCATTCGATTTACTTTCTGCCATCAGCGGTAAATCCGAGTCAATTACTATCACAAATGAAAAGGGACGACTGTCCAAGGAAGACATCGAGCGCATGGTTCACGAGGCCGAGGAATTCGCGTCCGAGGACGACGCAAACCGCAAGCGTATCGAGTCGCTCAACTCGCTGTCGTCGTTTGTGTTTGGACTCAAATCGCAATTGGCGGACCAGACCGGGCTTGGTGGCAAGCTCGAGGACGACGACAAGAAGACGTTGCTTTCAGCGATCAAGGAAGTAACGGAGTGGATTGACGAGAATGGACAGTCTGCGACGTTGGACGAGTTAGAGGAGAAGTTGGCGGAGATTCAGAGTGTTGTTGGGCCTATCACGAGCAAGCTCTATGCCTCTGCGGGGGCAGCTGGGTCTGGCGATGACGAGGAACCTCTGTTTGACCATGATGAGCTGTGAAGGATGTAATTATTTTCTTTGCTACGCATACAGAGCACGCCTTAAATTCGCATGAGCCTATCTTATTACTAGGGTCAGCTTCGCCTGTCGATCAGGAAGTGTGTGACACCTGAGAGCAACATAATCTGTTCCGGTCGGGGCGTGATAAATTCATGATTCACGTGCTCCGGTATTTGAAGTGGACCGAGTCGAGTCGAGTAAACCCACACTTTGATCCGACGTCATCATGATTGCACCCGTGCACTCGACAAAATGTCCAACTTGACACTACAACGGCATGGAATACGCCAGCCGTGCGGCACCTGTGGATCCAAGGTATACATATACCCTCTGAAATTGATCTTCAACATCCCACAGACTCACACGATTGACATTGACTTGCACACGTCTCAACGACACTCAGACTTATCTTTAACCTTGCCATGTCTTCCTTCAGCACGATACCGAAGACGCAGAAGGCATGGATGGTCGTGAGGCAGGGTAAGCCCCAGACCGCGTTGGAATTCAAGACAGATGTACCAGTCCCGAAGCCAAAGAGCGGAGAAGTGCTTGTTAAAGTACGTGCTGCCGGGCACAACCCTGTGTGCGTATATCTTTCCTTGTGTTCCCATTCTTTACGTTCTGACATTGCGCCCTTCCGTTCTGCGTTGCGTTGGATGCAAACGTACCGGTTCGATCCTTCACAGAGGGTGGAAACTCATGGGCACACTGCCGAATGTCTTGACGAAGCGACCGCACCCCGCTGAGCACGATCTCGCAGGCGTCATTGTCGACGCAAACGGCTCGTCTTTTTCCAACGGAGACGAAGTCATTGGTTACATTCCCGTCTGTAAGTCTCATCCCCATCTATCTCCTCGACGCTCATCCCGGCCCGACAGCCCTCCAGTTTAGCTCCCGTCAAGGCGCTCTCGCTCAATACGCCACTCTTCCCGAGGACCATGTCATACTCAAACCCGCCAAACTCTCCTGGGAAGAAGCGGCTGGCCTCCCACTCGCAGCACACACGGCGGTCCAGTCCCTTCGTCTGGGGGGATACGATCCCACCCGTTGGCTCTCGCTTAACCCCACATCCACCCCAACGCCCTCCAACCAAGAGGCCATTTTCATCAACGGAGGGTCTACCGCGATAGGCATATACGCGATCCAGCTCGCCAAAGCCATGTCGCTCCACGTGACTGCGACTGCCTCGGCGCGAAACGAATCGTTTGTGCGCGGCGTCGGTGCAGACAAGTTCCTCGATTACACTGTCCGACCGCTTGGCGAGCAGCTCTCTGATGACCCACCGGAGCCGCGGTTTGGCATGATCTTGGACGCAGCGGGATCGTTGGACACGGCGTTGTACGCCAATTCAGCGGCATATGTGAAAAAGGGAGGCGCGTATGTGACGACTGGTCCGTATCCTGATAAAAGCGGGTGGATGTGCTTGTTGGGGCGGTGGGCGGGTGCCCTGTTAAGGCCATCCTTTCTGGGAGGTACACCGACGACGTGGAAGTGCGTTTTCTTGTTTGGGTGGGGTGTGTGACGCTTGCTGACCGTGGCCTTTCTCCTCAGGATCGTCCGTGTGGTGAACATAAAGGAGGACATGAAGATGTTGTGTACCTTGATCGAACGAGGTGGGTTCTATTTGACAGCATCATTTAATTTCATTGACGTGCGACGTGGCGTGTCATGTGGGTCAATAGGTGCACTGCGTCCATACGTAGACTCGACATATGAATTCGGATCGGCACTGGATGCCTATGAGAGGATAATGACGGGTCGAGCCACCGGCAAGGTTATTGTCAAGGTTGAGTGACGAGTCTAAAACTCTTATCAGTTTTTTTTTCTCCTTA
>JBBPNA010000136.1:0-64880 GCA_038090555.1 Boletus subcaerulescens | reverse complement strand
CACTCACACTCGGTGTCGCAAGATCTTAAACTCATGTCCATTCGCGTTGCTTGTCCATGTGATGGATTCGGATTCAATTGTGCTATCAAGGAATTAGTACCTGCATGCACACAGAATCACTTCCTGTATTCGCACCTGGTATGGAAGTTGTTATCCGTCGTTTCTTGACTAGAAGCGTAACTATGCGAGCGCACGCCCGTCATGGCATCTAATAATTCTTTGCTGCTTGAGGATGACGTGGAGATGCTCCTGACACGGTATTCTGATGAAAGCGCTTGCTTCGTAGCGACAATGCTCGTGGTATCAAGGGACGAATCGACGACTTCAGTCGATTGGTCAGTGAAAGAATGGGTGTCAGATTCATTTAATGATCTGCCACAAATATGCAGCGAGTGAGCCGAAATGAGTCTCTGTCAAGTATGAAGTGCGGACCTTGACACAAATCGAAGCGACGCTCCATACTCGCTCTGGGTCTCCATATCGTGTGATTCTGTCAGTGGGGAACATTGTACACCGGAGAAATGCTCGTTGGTCGTCCGCGTCATCCATATGGTCGACGAACTGTTAGTGATGCCTAGATCTCCATCGAGGGACAGAGGGTTATGTACTTCCAAATCGACAGGAGACGTGCTTGCAGATGCAGGGTACCTAGAACATGATTAGGGAAAAGTGAGGCAGTGCGGCAAGGTATTAACTTTACGACGGACCTATCCATTATGCCCTGATCGTTTCCCCGTAGCATGGGAGGGCTAGGTGCAGGTTAACGGAGAGTAAAACTGCTCCTGTACCACGTACCAAACGACTAGGTTAGATTGACTGCTTTCGGTGTCAGTCGCCTTGTACTCCGTCCCTTGCATGACTACTGATCGTTCGTGTTCAACGGTGGATTCTTGCAGATTTGTTTGAGATACCGTGTTCTGCTCGGTCGTTGGAGCACTAACGCTTGCGAAAGACAACTCATGAGAAGTCTGTTGCTCCCCATGGACTACGGAGTGATCTGCTGATTCCCAACGTCGAACCTCGGTCGAAAGTTCGTGATTAGATTTAATGGCCGACGTTATTATGTAGGTGTCATGATTCTGCAGCGGAGGTTCTCGCGACGTGTCCATGTGCACCTCTTCTTTTTCGATGCGTTCGATGGACCGATCGAGCATGGTTATGTCGAGATCCTCACCGCTGCGGTTAAGGTTGGTTTGTCCTGGTCTCAAACGGCGACAGCGCAAACCCACGTATAATCAAGGGATCCTTGCATGCCGTGAGCATCTGAGGACGATGAGAAAGTATCCTCTCCAGAGGGTGTTGTAAGAAGCGACTCGGGCATTGAATCAGTGCTTTCGACTTGTGTTCCCGAGTCAACATCAAGCGACTCCAGAGTGGGAGCGTGTTGTGGCTCTGGTGTCGCCAACGCATGCGCATTCGGAGTACTGGCCCAGTTCATGTGGTCACTTGATGCACGCCTCTCGCGATCACTAAAAACCAACGTATTCGTTGAACGGAAGTAGTCCGAAATGCAGGCAACTCACGGGGATAGTTGAGTCATCGGCTGCCCGTAACTACCCTGCATCTTCCGTGCGAACTGCAGATTGTCCAACTTCGCTTGCTTATCGTCCTCAGCAATGTTAGTTCCGCGGGATTCTGATCCTGTTGAGATTGTGGTGCTGTTCTCGGTGGTAAGAATAGGAGAGATACTCTTCGGGGCTCCCTCATCGGTTCTTGGCATAGTAGTAAAGAGTCTTGTCGTTTCGCCCTGCGACTCAGAGGATGTAGAAGTCATGGCCCGCTGCTTGGACTCGTCAACACCTCTGTCGTTTGTAGCACGTATAGCTTGGAAAGCCGAACGCTGTTCGAGAGCTGAAGTTCCCTCTTCGGGTTGTCGCCGGAACTCGTTTCTTGTGGCATGGTCGATGCTCGATGTGTCGTCTCCATGGAATTCTGCATACTGTCCCAAGGACTGGCGGTCATCTTCCGGCAGTGCATTGCTTGACAGCATGGGCGACTTATGGTAATCGGAAACAATATCTTCGTAACTTGGTGGAGGTTCCTTGCCGTCGCTGAAAGCACGGCCAACGTCGTCCTTCAGTAAGTCACAGAAAACTCAACATCGCTTACGGGACCCAAGTGTTGACCTGCCACCAGTAGTCACTGTTCATATTTGATGCAGTTTGCGTGCGCACTCGTTGGGTCCGCGCTTCTTGTGCTAGACTAGAGGACGCAAGCTCTTGACCATCCGAGTGTCCTAAACCAGAGCAGTGTGTGAAGGTGAGATATGAGTGCAAGCAAGATCACACTTACTGCTTTCTACGTCCCGATCCGCACGTTTGCCAACAGAAGGTTCTGTTTCCGCAGTTGGCGTAAGTGGAGAAGCCGATGGGGACGACGCAGGAGAATATGCAAGCGATAGATCAGGGTCAACGGCCCCATAGGTTACAGGTGCACTTCTCTCGACCGGAAACAAGGGAGAGCTACCGGAACAGTTAGCAAAGATGTAACGAACCGAGGATGACTCACGAAGATGTTATGTACGTTGTCTGTTTGTGCGTTTCGATGACGTCTACATCTTGTGCGTCCGCCAAGAAGTCCACACGTCCAGCCTCGACTTGCTTCTCGCTCCTCTGAGTCGACATGTTTCCGGCAACGCATTCTCCTGACGCCTTCAGGGAGGTATCTTTGCGCACGACGGAACCCTGCGTCGCGCACGCAACATTTGAGCTTGTCTGAACTCTCGATGGCGGTGCACCTAGTAAGGAGATTGGTTAGACTTGTCCGAAAGACAAGGCAATGACGTACTTGTATCACCAAGCAACTCGTTCGCATCCTTCTGCACCTCGTTAAGGTCTGAAAACGGCGTCTCCATCGTAGTGGGCCTTCAAGCCGTTAGCATTTCAACTCAGGAGAGATGCTATTTCACGCACCTGCGATCCACTTCGACACCAACGACATTGTATGCAGTTGTAGCACGAATCCTATCTGGATTGATGCCTTTCTCTAGTGAATCGGCTGTCGCGGTCCTCCGTGGCGTGGTGCTCTGATCGACGTATCCGGGACAAACCGAAGTCGCCGACTTCTGCGCGATGGTCACATCGTCAATGGTGGTGGCGCTGGACTTGTAAGCACCAGAAACTCGATCGAGCACCCTTTCATCGGCTGTAACACGATCTGATCGTTCCGTCGATCGACTCTCAGTAGAAGTTTCAAGCGACTCTGAGGACGAAACCACGGCGTTCTCCTCCAGAGAGAGTGAACGCGTATCCACCTCGGAGCGCTGGGCAACAGACTCCGTTCGCTGTTCTTGATGATTCTTTGAAGTTGACGCCGTCGACTGTGCCGTGTCGCTGCTAGAAGGGCCGTTGGTCCGCATAGTACACGATACAGAACACGCTCACCTCGCCACCGTCACCGATGCAACTGTTTGCTGCGCGTTGACGCACGCTTGAGGCGATGCGACAACCACTGTAGACGCTTGCGACAGCGTTGGGTTCGAGTTCGGCCTTGCCAAAGACCGTTCCACCTCGCATTCTGAGACTATTGTCTTGCATTCCTGTATGACCGTGGACTGTTCTTCGCTTCGTGTCGAGCACTCTGCTAACTCGTCGTTCGTCCGTGCAACGACATTGTTCGCACCAAAAGAGTCATGTCGGTTCAAGTCGCCATCAAATTCTACCGACGTCTCTGCCCTCTGCTCACGTGATTCAGTCGCACCCCTTGTGTGATAGTGACATTAGCCGAGGGTTGTATGTAAACGAATACGAAGACTCACAACTGGACGGCGTGCGTCGTCTGTTCGTCAACGTCGATTTCCTTTTGGATCCGCTCACTAGTTTGCACCGTGCTCCCTGATACTCGTTCTTGCGTCCTCTGATTAAAGGATGCGTTGTCAATTGTGCGCTCTTCGGCAGACGAGGCTCGTGGCGTAGAGACTGCATCCTGGACCACAACAGGGTATCCCGCTGGTGCTGTAAAAGATTCACCCATTCGAACATCCACAGCAGTGATACCTTGAGGGAATTCATGAGCAAGAATAGGAAAAAGACGACCCGAAGCAAGGTTTACTTGGATGGCTATCTAGTACGTGCTCCATCTCGTCTTCGCTCGTGTCATGACGAGACCTCTGCTCACTGTCAAAGAAAAACTTTGAGAAAGTGTAGGCCATATGATATCGGATATCGCGCACCTGCTCTGGCGAATCTCGGTTTGAGTGAGAGCCGCCGCCGCAGTGGCTGGGTAAACCGGGTTTGTCGCCGCCTCCGCGGGCACCGACGATTCAGCGACAGCGCCGCGCTGTAACGTGAGATCGACAGCGACATTCTTCTCGATCGTTGACGTTTGGTTATCCTTGATGGTCCTGGCAGGCTCCGTGACAACAGGAGCATCGCGATCTTGAGCAACCTTGTCACGGCGGTCAGGTTTGACCTCTGTATGCTCTGAGCGTTCCTTGTGTTTGGACTCTGCAGCAGCTTCCAGTGCGACCGCGGCTACGCACACCGCTGCAAGTACCGTAGATACCACCGAATCATCGTCTTTCTTGGAAGTAGTCGACTTGGTGCTGTCCTTGTTAGTAACAACCCGAGTAACTTTTCCCTGCTCTTCCAACTTATGCGTGCCCTTGGAGTCTTCGATCGCATCGTGATGAGGTCTAGAACCACTTGTTAGCACGAAAGACAGAAAATAACACACCACTTTACTTGGTTTCCAGGCTCTGTTTCAAACGATTTTCTGTGCGAGATCTCGACGTCACCAGCGTACCATCAACGTCGTCTTCGATTCCCAGGTACTTGCTCAGAGGCACTTGATATTTCTGGCGTGCACTCGGCGCCGTCGTGCGCATCGCCTCATCCCAACCGGAGTTGACATCCACTCCATCCGCCTGTCGGGATGGCTCATGTTCACGTCCTCCAGGGCGATAGCCCGCATCACGACTAGGAAGCGGTTACATGACGAGAAACGCATTGAGTGCGAACACATACAGATGTACTGGGGCAGCCGCGTAAGCTGGGCTTGCCACCGTCGCTTTGCTTGACGCTTCCACGCTTGATTTCGTGTCCTTCCCGGCTTGCGACAGCTTGCTCAATACAAGTGGAACGGGTTTCCGCACTGGGAGATACATTCCTCTGGCCCCGTGCGTACTGTGGTCATCCATACTGGATGGATCGGTCGTCTTCGCCTCGGTATCAGCCTGTGAGTGGAAGCTGGCACGCGTCACCACAACGTCTGTAACTTGCATATCATCGTATGGGCCAGAAGCGCCCTTTGCCCGGTGACTTCAGTTCCCATTAGCTTCTGCATCGCGTGTAGTACTAGAATGCCCACCTTATTTCCGGAGAAGCAGATTTAGAAACACTAGCATCGCTCAAGACAACGTTGGCTTCAGAGGGCTGAATCTGAACCAGATCGTTATGGGAAGATTGGATGACTGTCTTTTCCATTTCTTGGACGAACGGGCCTTGGGCCGACACGTGGCCGCGACGTCTTTCCCCCGCGTCATCGCGCTCGACAACACACGGTGCTGCGTGCGGCTTGCGACCAGGCAATTGCGGACCCGTAGGCGTTGTGGGCCGGACCCCGCGACCATTCATTTCCAAAGCTGACGAGTCCTCCACAGAGACATCCAGCCGTGTCTCTTCGGACACATGCTCGCCGAGCTCGGCACGTTCTACTCGAGTCTGAGAGCGTAGTCTCGCGGTTGCGATGAGAGTTGGGCCAAGTTTCCGTCTAAAATGCAGCATCAGAATGTCATTCTCGCAAAACAAGATGACTACCAACGTCGTGTCGGAGAGGCACTGATCCTGATCCTTGAACTTGTCCTGGACATCCGTCGTGCTCGAAAGCCGCGCATTACCTGAGCTCCGAGTTGTCGTACGGTTGTCTTCATGGGTGTCCGCAATCGAAAGGGGAGAAACGACTGAAGAATCATCAGCATAGCTTGAAGCAACAGCAGCGACAAGAGCCGCAGCCCCAAGCGTGGATGAAGTGGTACCGGTGACACTTGAAGATGGCTCCCGTTCACCTGAAGGCGGTGCATTGGAACTGAATCGTCCGCGGCGGGCGTCCACACTGACTTTGAGAGGGGTGATCTGATTACGTGAGGATTCCGGAAGCTCGCGACGGTCGATAGTAGGAGATACAATAATCAATGGTACTGGAACGGACGGGTTACGCTGCTGGATACGCGCCAACTTGTCGCCTTCGGATCGATATGGAGACCTCGTGGACGATTCCAGTGAGGATTTTGCTACCAATGAGGGACGCAGCTCAGTGATGACAGAATTACTGCGGCCTTGAGTTCCAGCACCAAAGTGTTGGGTTGTCAAATTACGTTCGACACCAGATGTGGTCGAGGCGACCCCGCTAAAGAATCGTCAATAGAAGATACCGCCACAAAGACTGCCACAAACCAAACATCAACCTCCTCTTCCACATTGGCCAGCGACTGTCCGATGGACCGGCCGATCGCACGTGTCGGTAGCATCTGGACCGAGGAGTCGCGAGGTGCAGGTTGAGCATGGGGCTTTATTTCATGAGAGCCTGAACCAACCCAAGTTTGGGCGGTTGTATCCAAAGCTCTTCCGGTCCGGTTTTGCTGGGCGAGGCGAGAAACCGGCGTGGTGTGGGTTCTCCTATAGAGCGAACCGCTGTCCGATTCACTGAAAGAACTATCGTCGTCTGTGCACTCTGCATGACGCGACGAGTGACGTAGACTGTGCCCAGACAACTGAAGGACACCGGTCAGCGGAGAAGATATTCTGGGTGCACTGGATGCCTTAGCATGGCTGCAAGATGGATCAGAGAAGAAGGATCAAGAAAGAGAGCGGATACAGACGTGAGCCGGCTAGAACGCGCTTCACTCTCATCATCCTGGTTGCTGCGTCCGATGATATGCGCAATAGAACGAGCCTGCTTCCTAGGGGAGGCAACTACGGCGGAACCATTGAAAGGCTCTGGAAGTGAGAAATGAGTGATGGGAGAGAGACATCTGTTGACACGAGGACTCGTAGCTACGGGTACATCGTGCGTGCGACCACCATCATTCTCTTGCTCGAAGGTGGTTTCTATATGCAGAGAACCAGTAAGACGAGTTGGCTGTGTCGCTGAGAGCGGGCGAGTCTGAAGACGAGATTGAGATTGTTCATCACAAGACGTTGAACCTTCTTCGTTAACGGTCGGATCTGTGAGTGTGCTCCTGATGTATAAATCAATCCTCGCACAAGAGTGGAAGCCAAAAGACAAACCTTTGAGATTTGGCAGCAGCACTCGATTTGTAGTTCCCCTTGGCTAGCCGCCCGACTTCAGGGAACAACGTTGGAGACAACCTAGCTGGCGACCTTAGTGTCTGGCTACCTTCGTGGGCGCAAGAACGCCTCTGCATAGCCTGGGATGCAGACTTGGTACGGAAAGACTCGCTAGCTACATCATCCTCCTGACGTGCAGAGAGAAGAGACATAGGTGCTCTGCGAGCGAATTGCGGAGTCATCCTCGCTCTTTCAATCTCAGAGGAACATATCTCCTCTATCACATGACGACCGATGGGGGACAGAGGCGAGCTACAACGACGGTTGTCGGTGGAGCAACCAGAGCTGGGGGAGTACGTGAGCAAGAAAGATGATTAACACCATGAACAAAGAGTACCTCCTCTCCATAGATATGTCACAATACCCATTATCTGGAATGACGCGTAAAATGTCGCTATCCAGTAGCGTGCTTGCCGCGATCTCGGTTCGAGAGGCATGAAGAGAGTTTTGCGAAAGTCCCAGAGTATTCGAAACAATGAAAGAGCTCTGTTGAATGTATTCACATTCTTGGGTGATACTCCACCGCATTTCGGTCGCGAAACAGAGGACTTCATATCGCTTGAACTAATCACGTTGATCATGAAAGTGCCAAGAAGTGTACCTAGTACTCACTGTCAACTGTCGGCCAGCATAGGTAATGCGGGCGCCAAACGGCAGTCCGGTTCCTGCTCTGCCGATGCCTGAAACAGATATGATTACGGACAAAAAGACGAATGGATTCGATTCCTTACAATAATGGTCCTACGTTTGAACGCAGCACCATGAGGTTGACATGTAAGGCGTGAAAAAGCACGACCTTACCTCTAAGAATGCCCGTGCAATGAATTGAGGTCCATCATATGCTTCCGAAAATGGTATTGCATGATCTGGTATGACGTTGTCCGACACAAGCACCTGGAGGGTATCATCAGAGAAACTCTGGTATGGAGTCAGCAGTCGTGTTCGTGACCCACCCAGACGAGCGGAAGTGGTGCTCCGTGTAGCCTGACATCCTGAGTGCTTTTGCGGGCACGTTCAAAGAACTGATCACGTCGCCAAAGTCCGTTCTCTGTTGGTGACAACGTTTCTGTACGATGTTCTGCGGAAAACAAGCTGCGGCAGTCGACTCGTAGACTTGCACCCTTCTTGAAAGGAGGAAGATTCGATTTGTCTGAGATTGCTGGCAACATCAAAGGTGTGGGGAAGGACGAGCAACTTGAAGTGTGTCGCAACCCTTTAACCGTTTCCGAAATGAAATCATAAATGCCATCGAATCGTGCCTGCAAGCCGTTTCCCGAAAATGTAGGATCCGAGCAACGAGCAAGTTGACTATGCCAATCTCCGATCCGAAGAGTGGCTCGACGCCTTAAGAGCGACTCTTCACGTCTTCACCCCAGCGGGGCGACTATCAGGGAGTATCTCAACCAAAATTGGATGCGAACATGTGTGGGCGTAAACCCACTTGCCTACCGGGGCCGTTCGTAGGCCTTGCGGTTTACATGTTGTAAGCCAAAGTTGGCTGCGGCGTTTGAAAGGCTGTTGGGCCTAGGGTGTGCAATCACCCTGAAATCAATCTTGGGCGTCTGAACCCTGGGCGAAGGGCAATAGCTGAAATATCGCGATGACACCGGAAGCAGGCTACGCCGCTACAGAGCCCAAGGGTGGTCCATGTCGTTACAAAGTTTGCTCCGCCGCTTCTGGCTCGACTGCAGGCCGCGGCGTATGTATGACGACTAGTACCTCGACGATATCAAACTCACGGCGGTCGCAACGCTGTGAGGCTCCGGCCCTAAGCAAGCTTCGGACTCGGAGGCTCCCACGCCGGCCCAATTAAAGCCATGCCGGCCCGGGGGCTTGTGTCTGAGCTAATGGAAGAAGTTGTATTTTGATCAGTCACCGCGGTACAATGCAATCCAGATCAACTTGAGGCGAGTTCGTTCACACCCACCGCCCACGTAGGTAGTAAAAAGCCCTGAGTCCCCCTGGCAAAGAGTCTGGGTCCAATACTAGGCCCCAGGAAAACATTCAAGTTCGTTGTGGACGCATATAGGTGATGCCCTGTCGCATCAAGTGGGCCTGTAGCGCGACTGCATTGGGCGCGAACTTCGGGCCCACACTGGGAGTTGATGCGATACACGTCCAACGCAAACCTTGTCGTGTCAATTCAATCGTACCCAGTGAGGAGTACTCCTAGGAAATCACGGTGGCTGTACAAATCGAGGCACGAAAGCTATGAGACCGCCGACGCCGTGCGACTCAGTGTCGGTGGTATTATGTAGAACTTGCCACTGGGGGCCGGTGGTCCTGAAAGTAAGTTTCCGAATGAATTCACGAAGAAACAGGGTCTAAACCTTTTATGCACATTTGGTTGCATAGGAGGATCATTCTAGCTGCAACACGTTGTAGCGTTGACCTTTGCCGGAAAGCACGTACATAAGACCCTTGGATTGCGTGACAGCGGGAATTCAACACAAGAGATGCGAAGTGAGGCTGGCATGCATAGTATTAAGCGACAGCTTGGCTCACTCCCAACGTGCATCAACGACACTGAAACAACGCCACACTGTTCCAAGTTCGACGATCGCACTCAATTGATAGCTGCACGACGACGATAACGACAACGGAATCGAATGATATACGGGTAAGAGGATCGCATTCGTAAGCTTCTCAGCGGAACACAAGATTGCCTCGACTCAGCCTTTACTGCTGCTTCGCTTCCCGTTCCAACTTGCGCAGAGCCCGACGACGTTTATCTTTCAGGATCTTGTGGGAATGAGAGATGAACAAGGATTTCCATCCGACGAGATGGATGACATAATCGACCAAGGCATGGCTCCAGAAGGGTGTGGTGGTACCAGGTCGGTCGGTCAAGGCAGCTCCACACGATAAACCGATTTTACTCAAAGCGGAGCGAACGTAGGTTGCAGCTGTGGGCACCAACATTGATGATTTCTTGATCTTGGACATTTTGGTCGCCTAGGATCGCATGAGCGTGCAGCAGGTAGTGAATGGTGGAGCGGGGACACATACAACAAAGTACGTGTTCAGGTTCTGGACCATGATATTGTGTGAGCGCACTTCCTCTGCGAGCGCACTCGTAAAGGTTGTTAGGAACGCTTTGGTACCCGAATAGGTCGAAAGCATGGGGGACGCAACCTGGCCGGCAAAAGAACCAACGTTCAGAATTAACCCGCGTTTTCTACATTCAGCTCCCTCGTTAGCGTTACTGGACGTGCAAAGAGGGGAATGACAGACCGCTGGATCATACCAGGAAGCACATCATGCGTGACGCGTAAGGTTCCATTGACATTGATTGTTACGATATCTTCGATTTCTTGTTCCGCTGTCTCAACGAAATATGATGGCATCGTGTGCGATTTGCCAACGTTGTTCACTGTCATCGTTATAATTCATTGTCGGGCGAGTAGGTTGAGGAGAGGGTGAGCATTTACCAAGGATACCGACGTTCAATCCGCTCACGACAGATTTAAGTGCATTTAGCGCCGAGGGATCATTTTTGGCAAAATCGACCAGCTGAATTCGTGCCTCGACTTTCCCTGCCGTCTTGCTCGCTGCAGGCAGGTGAGCCACAATCACACATCAAAAAATACACATGCCGATTTCAGCTGCCACGGAAGTTAGTGCCGCCTCGTTGCGAGCGACAAGCAAGATGTTGAAGCCAGCGGCGGCCAACTGGAGTGCGAATTCCTTGCCAATACCGTCGGATGCGCCGGTGATGACTTAGTAGGGCGACTCATATTTGAATAAATAAGGGTTATTTCGGGACACCACGGACCTGCCCAAGCACCCTTCGTTGCGCCAAACTTTTTGAGCTATGAACGAAAGAACCATGAGCCTGGATCTAACGTGTCCAATGTGCAGCGCACGTTTTTACCGGGTAAAACAAAAGTCTGAGCGAGAACAAGTGACGTCTTGAGCAAAAAACGCGCCACCGTGAATACACCAACAGAGAAAACCAGACAGAAGGTCCATGGGCACGCGGTGGCTATAATTCAAGTAATTGAGAGGCGTGAATAAGCCATGTTTGAAGGGGACAGTATACCTCGTTCAGAGAGCCATGTACGAAGGCAAGTTGCAGACATGTTGATTTTGGTGCAAGTTGGGGAATGACAAACAGTGAACAACTCAGAAGTCGAAACTATTAATAGTTCAACTGACGGGAATCACGCGACAAAATTATTCACAAGGTCCGCCTCGTGACTTTCCCGGCACACTGCAGAGCCTACGCGTCTCGCGGGGGCCGCGTTTGTGGATTCAAGTAAGTATCGGCCCAATTTGCCTGGAGGTGAATATGCACTGGATTACAGTCCGTGTCGCCAACCTAACCTCTACAAGTGATTCTAATTCTCTGGGAGTGTGGAGCTGGCCAAGTGTCATGAAAATGACTACCTCCGAGTCAACCATGACATTGATCATGTACCAAAAATACATTGTCATCACCTCATCTATATCTCGTTTCTGCCCTAGTTGTACGGAGTGGACATCACTCATTCACTCTGCAATCTCGGTGATTCGAGATTCCAAGCTCTCAAAGTCTTCTTCAGCCAGTGGCCACCCATCAAGAATTCTGCCCATGTGTATCCTAGCAAAGTCCTTGCCCCTTCTAACCGCGAGTAGATGGGTGTCGTCGGTGCGTGGATCGGACGCATCTACATGAAAGTAATCTCTCTGTCGATCAAAGGCAGATTTTGACCCTTGCCCGAGCCATGGTTCGCAAGAGCAAACTACTTATCCTCGATGAGGGTGAGTTCATCTTGTCACTATCTTTGAACACTGGAATGGTGACTGATGCAACGCTCAATCGTCGCTCCGGATCCATATGAGTGGAGCAACACAACTCGTCGTTGCCCATCGTCTACAGACTATCATGGACGCTGATAAAATCGCAAGTCTTTTTTTTGCATACCATCCTAGCTCCGCCAACGATTACCTGGAACGCGTAGATGGTTCTCGATGCAGGGAAACTAGTGAATTTGACCTTTGATCACCCTACGACGGGGACTGGGGAATGCTACGTGCCTTGGTCGACGAGAGTGGCGACAGAGAAGCTTTGTATCTGATGGCGTTATGGTAAAGTATAGACAACCGTGTACGTCCGTCCGTAACACACGCTCGTCTTGTGGCGCGCATCCAGCGTATCTGTTGGAAATTTCTACTTTAATGCCTCCGCATCCTATGCCAACAATCTGAAGCTGGTGGAGAGATACCATAATAATCTCCTGCATCAATATTGACACCCTCGAGCTCCAACGCAGATCGGCGTCAGGTCAGGTGAGCACAACAAGTTTGCGAATGTGTGGCGCCGTCACAAGGCTGATAATGGTCAGTTAATGTCAGCCTGTCATCACCACCAGCGAGCCGCTAGTACGCACTAGTAGTTCGGCGAACTTCTCCAACTTTGGCGGACTTTGAATCTGAGGGATTCGATCTGATGGAGTCAACTTCCAAGGTCGGTCGCTCTTGCTGCGCTCAAGCCCTGGCTTTCTAGACAGATGTTATCACCTCCACTGAGTGTGGGATTATCGGAATGTCCATTCATGACGAATTAGTGCTGAGCAAAGACGAAGTGTGGACGAACTGCATACTGCTACCTGCTGGACAATTTCGTTCCAGAAAAGGTCCGATTGACAACTGACGGAGACGGACGTCCGTTGACTGAAACACCTTTACTTATCCCTGATAGGAAGTGACGTGCTGGGTTTTCTGCGAGGGTGACAGAGGACTCTGTACTACATGGACCCATACTTACTTCGTAGGGGCTTGGGGACTTATTTATATCCCTTCCCCATATTTCCGGCAAAAGTTGTGCTCGAATCGTTCGGCCCTCCTTGTCTCAAACTCACAAGAACCAACATGTCAACAACTTCCATTCATATATGGCTTTCTGAACGAGGTCTGTCCGTCTCCGAGCATGTCCTGTGCACATCTTTTAGACGTTTTACCTACATATAGTCGCGTGTTCATGGACCTTCGGCTTGGTTTTCACCGTTGGTGCTTTCACAGTGGCGCGTTTCTTGCTCAAGACGTCACTTGTTCTCGCGCAAACTTTTGTATTACCTGGTAAAAACGTGCGTCTGTGGGTTGGACGCATCAAAACTAGGCTCAATCGGTTCATTCTTCCTTAGCTCAAAAGGTTTGGTGCCACGAAAGGCTCTTGGGCAGGTGCGTGAGGGTCAAAAACTATTCCCATTCATTCAAACACAAGTTGCACTAGTGGTTACTGGCGCATCCGACGGTATCGGCAAGGAATTTGCGCTCCAGTTGGCCGCCGCTGGGTTCAATATCTTGCTCGTCGCTCGCAATCAGGCGGCTTTGGCTTCTGTTGCAGCAGACATTGGTACGTCCGTTCTATATGTGTAGTCATGGCCCACAATTTGCTTGTAGCGAGAAACACAGCAGGAAAAGTAGAGGCGCGAATCCAGTTGATCGATTTTGCCAAGGATGATCCTGCTACGCTAAATGCACTTAAATCTGTCCTCCATAGTTTGGATGTCGGCATCCTGGGTAAATGCTCCCCTCAGCCCACTCGCACGACCGGCGACTGATATCAACGATAGTGAACAACGTTGCTAAAGTGCACGCGCTCCCTACATATTTCGTTGCGACAACGGAACAGGAAAACGAAGACATCGCGACAATCAATGTCAAGGGTACCCTGCGCGTCACGCATGCCGTGCTTCCTGGTATGATCCAGCGGTCAGACATTGCTTTGTTGCATATCCGATGATATCGACGATGGACTTGACTATAGAAAACGCGGATTAATTCTAATCGTTGGGTCTTTTGCCGGCCAGGTCCCAACCCCTCTGCTTTCAACCTATTCGGGTACCAAAGCGTTCCTATCAACCTTTACGAGTGCGCTCGCAGAGGAAGTCCGCTCACACAATATCGTGGTCCAGAACCTGAACACGTACTTTGTTGTATGTGTCTCTTCACCGTTCACTACCAGCTGCATGCTCATGCGATCCCAGGCGACGAAAATGTCCAGGATCACGAAATCGTCAATGATGGTGCCCACAGCTGCAACCTATGCTCGCTCCGCATTGAGAAAAATCGGCCTGTCGTGTGGAGCAGCCTTGTCCGACCGACCCGATACCTTCACACCGTACTGGGGCCATGCACTGCTTGACTATGTCATCCATGTGGTTGGGTGGAAAGCCCTGTTCATGTCGTATTTCCACAGAATCCTGAATGATCATCGTCGGGCTCTGCAGAAATTGGACCAGGAAGCGAAGCAGCGGTAAGGGTCTGAATCGGGAGACATCATATCTTGTGTCTTATCTAGGAGGCTTACAAATGTGGTTCTGTTGCTCGTATGGCATTCAGTGATTCTGTTGTTATCGTCGAGCTTTGAATATCTTTGGATTGAGATTTGGGATGCGGGACAAAGAGAGGGGAAATGGTCGGAATTGCAGGTAACGTACTAGTTACAAAGGAGAGAAGGGTGACTACGAGAGAGTGGACGGCCGGGGAAGAGAGTGGAAGCATGTAACGCTTACTACCGGCCCCGAACGGAAGTCCGATACCTTGGATGCCATTCAATTCTGTTTTATCACCAAGTTTGTTGTCGTGTAGTGATCGATGAGTATGAGTCTCAAATTGTGACACCCTCAAAGGAGTCGTCGCACTCGCAGAGATACATCTTCATAATTGTTGTGGGCTGAACGTCAAGACATTGAAAATCCTAAGACCTTTTGGATTCGGTCGTAAACCCACACAAGTCTGGTCCATTGCGACAGGCTCAAATCACCTGCCAACTAAGAATTCGTACCTCGAGCTCCCCCTCCCTCTGTTATTTTCTTTGTTATTGTCACCTCACCTGAAACCCCACCCACTGGCTCTCGAAACGAGGTGATCAGCGTCTGAGCCAACAAGAACAACACAGCGTGGTGACTTCCCCGAGACACTGCTGATCCTATGTGTCTCGCATTCGCTCATGAACCGCTTTGGGGAGGGGAGGGATTGTGTCAGCCTGAGAGATGATCTGGAGGTGGAAACCTACATACACCGGATCAGATCATCTGTTCTAGGTCTCGGCATCCGTGCATGCCCATGTAGTGAAACTGCTGGAGATCTCTCTCTGTGCCTTCCTGGGCCTTGATTGAGGCGTATGTCAATCATAGCACTCGTCATCCTATGTAAGTGTCAACCGTCTCTGCGCCCAACGAGTATCGACGGCGACGACCACTATGCGTCTAGTGATCAAGTCTATCAAAGTAAGTCCCGAAAGAGATGGCGGAGCAGGAAAGCTAACACAGTTTGATCTTTGCTGACCTTCAAGACAGATAGAAGTGCCTTTGAAGCTGGAGTCCAAAACAACAAGGATATTCGGAATACTGGTGGTCGCCATCGTCAATTTCACGCGCGTCGGTGCAAGGCAGCCGTGTAGACTGTGTAGCTAGTAGCTAGCTACAATCGAATTGGAAATTTTCGGAGGGACAGCTTCAAAGCCGACGTGTAGGTTGGGTGGTGTGGATCGGGTGAAGTGGATTAGGATCCGACTCGCACTGGTTATGTACGAGAGCGTTTGCCAGCCATGGTTGCTTGCACAGGTCCATTTCTCTGCCAATCCACCCAGGGCGACGTCGGAAACTTTGAGGAAGCAGCTTGCTACTAGACGACCATGCTTTCATTTCGTTTGCACCGCAGAGCCATCGCCATAAGTTTGACTTGCAGTCACGGAAGCAGTGCCACGGACTGCACGCATCAAGGTCCGTAAAAACTCCTGTATCTGAACTTCTGTTCAGAAAACCAGAAGCGCACTGAGATCCAGAAAACCGTTGGCTAGTGAAATAGGTGCGGCACTGGTTCGGTCGCATTCCCTTGCCTTGCATAGCACAATTACCTGAATGGATCAGTTTGAGTCTATTGTATGGCAGTGCCTCTATCGTAAGTTCATCGAGCCAAGACTCAAGGAAGACCCTCTTGGTACCGCATGCCTGCACTGCCCCAGAGTCTAACTGCGGGCTCGAAGCGTTCTGGTGCACCATGACTCGTCAAGGCAAGTTAAAAGGGAGCGTTGCGACCTCTTCAAGGTCACATTAAAGTTCTCTCTCTCCTACTTCACACACTACAGAACAACACATCATGACCCTCACGCTCTCCTCAGAAAGTGTCCGCAACACAGTCTTCACAGATGAGCGTGGGCTGCCCATGTACAAGAGCACCACGCCTTTCCGTCTAGGCGTCCGTTCGACTACCATTAGTCGATACGTGGCGAGCGAATCGCGGATCGGCGACCCCATCGAAGTTGTGGGTCGTATCGATTGGCATTGTTTCGGGTCCTCGATATTCACAATCGGAGGGATGAGACTGGAATCAAGCGTTTTCCTGCCCCGTCATGGGTTCTTTGGAAAGTAAGCACCGGGCGCACTTACTTCTTAAGTGAAATGGAAGGTACTCACCCTTGCGTGCTGCGATTTTAGGAAGCGCACGTTCACCGGGCCTGATGGTCGTCGTTACCGGTGGGACATGTACTACAGGGACGTCGTGGTAAGTGTTCCATGTTCGAATTCAGTGGTGTCAGTTATCTCAATGTGTCATTCTGCAGCTTTCTCTCGATGACGCGTCACGAACCGAAATTGCACGGTATCACAGAGCAACTCTTGGGATTATAGGGAAGCGGAGGAGTGCATCCTTGGAAATCGCACCCCATGCAGAGCACATGTTAGACCTCATCGTCCTCACCTTTATATATGTGGAGAAATTGCGGATGGACAAGGAGAGACAACGGAGTGCAGCAGCATCCGGCGGAGGTCCCTGAGTCGAGGGCGCGCGCCGCGCGAGATGCAGTCCCATTTCTTGATCGCGTGCATACGTCTTTATATTTGCTCGCCAGGCCCGGCATAATGTTCTCCATGATACTACCTCTTAATTATCATAGATAGACGTTTTGTCTAAAATACATTGTTTGAGGTTGATTAACAGAGTCCGCAACTGTGTAGCAAAAACAAAACAAAATTGTCTGCCCGTGCTTCTTGAGTCGACCGTACAAAGTGGCTTTAAGCAACACACTATCTTGAGTTCTTGAAGGACATGTTTTACTTATGAGACCGCCGGCGCCATTTTCAAACGCTTGGGCAACGAGAAGATTGTTTGAAGTCGAGAGGCGTAACGAGACATCCAATAAAGATATAATTTGGGATGGAACCAAGGAAGTAGTAGCTGGAAAGCTTGAAAATGTTGGAATATCCATCGGTGCGGTCGTACAGCCACCTGATTACATGATTAGGTTGTTCGCACACACCATTGCAAACAACCACTTCAGCATTTACCTACATTATTGTACTGACTATTCAATAGACAACTACCCAAAAAAACCTCATACATCCTTAGGCCATACGACCAGGAACGTTGATATGAATTGACACGAAATTTGAAGATTTTGCAGCCAAGTCGATGCTCCTTGAATCAAAGCACACCGCCGTCTGGAACATTCTCATGTGCTGTATCTCCTCCCAGCCTTTCTGCAAACTCCTGTGCGATCCATGTCGTATCCGCCCTATCCCTTTCGTTTCGCTTGGTATCCCCGTACAATATACTGAGCGCCTCCGAGCCACCCGTTGCTCCTGACTTCGACGCCACGCTTGACAAACTCGCCTGTGGAACCAGTGGCTTCATTGCAGACGCTACCTGCACTGGAGGAATACCCAATGCATCCGCGAGCGCGTTCAACGAGCTGTCCAAATCGTCACCTTGCCTTGCTGGCGGATCCGATCCGTATTTCCACCCTTCGGAACTAGCCCAAGCTGGCATCCTTCTCGAATCACCCACAATGATGCCCCACCATCCGACGTCTTCCTTCATCCTCTCCAACAGGATAACCAGTCCGAAGATGTAGAATCCGAAGATCAACAGCACCAGGACGAGGAGAACATGTAAGAACTTGGTGAGTGGCGTGCGCGCACCGGGAGGAGAGACTTGTGCAAGAGATTTCTTTTCGCGAGAACTTTCTTCAGTGGGTGTGCTCTCGGAAGTGGGTTCTGGGTGAGCAGGTGCATGTGAGGGCTTGGATGGTGCAGCGCTGGCGCTCGAACGGGTGCTGATGCTTGGGCCGGTGTGACGAAGGCGATGATGTACCTCGTGGGACGTGGAGGTGGAAGGCGTATGCTTGGACTGATCTGTACGTTTTTTGGGTGCCATTATAGGTGGCGAGGAAAAAAGGAGTTGAAAGGGTTAGCAGCTTAGCGTCGGTGTGACGTCATATCATGTGATGAGTCGGTGTGGCTGTGAAGATCGATTTCGATGTGTGTAAATTCTATGTATTGTACAAGGTCTAATTCTTCTTTAGCAATGGCCGCCCAGTCATCTCTAACAACAGACGTCATTCCACGATCCTAAAATGTCGACCGCCACACTCACCTTCAGGCTGCGGCAACCCCATGATCGCAAGCACGGTCGGTGCAACATCTGCCAACGCCCCCGCTCCCTCCGGAGACTTCGCACCTTCTTCATCCCGGATAAACTCAAGGTCCTTTCCAGTCATGATGAAGGGGACCTCGTTCGTCGTGTGGGCCGTGTGCGGTGCTCCGGTCTCCGGATTAATCATCTGCTCTGCGTTCCCGTGGTCAGCCGTGATGAGCAAGACATACCCAGCCTTTTCGCATGCATCGTAAATCGTCCCGACAGCCTTGTCCGTTGCTGTGATCGCCTTGACTGCGGCTTCGTACACACCCGTGTGACCTACCATGTCGGGAGGTGCAAAGTTGCACATGACGAATTCGTGTTTCTTGCTCTCAACCACCTCAGCAACCTTGTCGGCCACCTCCTGGACGCTCATTTGAGGCTGCAAATCGTATGTCGCGACTTTTGGAGAAGCAATCAGGTGGCGTTCTTCGGAAGGGAATTGTTTCTCGACGCCACCATTGAAAAAGAAGGTGACGTGGGCGTATTTCTCTGTCTCAGCGATATGAGCCTGGGAAAGTCCTTGTTTGGAGAGCCATTCTGCAAGCACGTTCGTCATCCCTTGGGGTGAGAAAGCCACCGGGAACGGGAATTCGGCGTTATAGCGTGACATTGTTGTGATGTGCTGATCCAGATCAGTGCGTTATCAAGCGGTGACGGCAAGAGGAGTAGCTTACAAGATCTTTGGGGACGTTCACTTCCATTGGCTTGTCAGGTAGCCCGACGACGCTCACAATTTCACGCATGCGGTCCGAGCGGTAGTTGAAGAAGAACAATGTGTCTCCCTCCTTGATGCGTCCTTCGGCACCATTAACGATAATGGGCTTCAAGAATTCGTCTGTCTCTTTGTTGTCGTACCTCTCCTGGATAGTCTTGAGCACATCTGTCGTTTCTTCGCCTTTACCGTCAACGAGGCCTTCGACAGCGATCTTGATACGCTCCCAACGCTTGTCACGATCCATGGCATAGTAGCGTCCGACTACGGTAGCCAGCTCACCGTACGATTCGGACTTGAGGAAGGAAAGTAAATCCTCGGCATAACCCTTGGCTGACGTTGGAGCAGTGTCGCGTCCGTCACCAAAGAAGTGAATATAGGTGTGGGGTACGCCAGATTCTTTGGCAGTCTCGAGGAGCGCTTTGAGATGGCGGATGTGGGAGTGAACACCACCATCGGAGACCTGACAAACACGACGTCAAAGATTGTAACTCATATACCCTTGGATTCTCACCAAACCGAGCATATGTAGGCGCCCGTTACCTTCTTTAGCGCGCTTCATGCTCTCTAGAATTGTCTTGTTCTGGTGGAACTGTCTCTTTGCGATGGACACGTCGATCCGGACAATGTCCTGCCAGACAATCCGGCCAGCACCGATGTTGAGGTGCCTGATAGAGAAGAGTGTCAAATGAAGCAGAAAAACGCGTATATGCGGGTCTAAATGACGTACCCAACCTCTGAGTTCCCCATAAGGCCGTCGTTCAGACCGACCGCGTTCCCATGGGCATAGAGTGTGCGGTAGGCGTAGTTCTTGGCGATGGTATCCATGTTGGTGGTATCAGCAGCTTCGATGGCGTCTCCTTTCATGCCCTTCTCGGGTGCGATTCCCCATCCATCATGGACACTTTCGAACAAATTATGGTGAACCTCGGAGATTGTGATCGGAGCGGGTCAATGTACATAAGGCAAACCTTGTTCTTGACTTCGACCATGAAGGCGTGCTTCTCAAGGAAAGAGGGTAGAGAATATGATGTCTAATGAAGAGTGTAGAAACGGAATTCTAGTCTTTCCGAATGGCTTTATAACGCACTCGGAGACGCTCGGAGTTGTCGTAGGCGATAGAGCGATTCAGAGATAAGATAAGTCCGAATGTGGTTTTGGATTCTCACGATGAAAACTTCTTCCTAGTGTCGGGGACTCCTTGCAAGTCTTGCATGCAATCTTGGATTGCATTATTTCTCGTTCAGCGCCAGCACCTACCAATGCGGAACCGGAGGTACACTAATACCTTTAGACATTCAAATTATCGAACAGGTTCGGTTCACATGGATCCAGGCTGGTGTGGTACAAACCCCTGGTTATGCAGCACACTTTGCCGAGCTTGAGTTCAAGGAGCACTCTGATCTTCCAGGCGTCTAAGGGACCCCAGCCTCAGTCCGAGCTGATCTGCTAGGCTACTAACAACCTAGTCTGGGAGTCACTAGATTAGCCAAACTCCGCGTCTGTAAGGTTTAGTTAACGTGGCAAAACTTCTTATCCTGAATGAACCTGAAACTAGACTAAGATAATCTCGGCCGGTGTACTCCATTCCCCGTGGAAGATACATTCATCATATGCGAGCGGTGAACGGTCACTTTTCATGTGGCTACGATCCAAGACAATACTGTACGTCTGTGTCATGCGATGGGCCATAGGGGACAATCAGGCCGGGAAAGCCATAAACTCAAGCGCATCACAGTCAGCCATACGTGAACGACCCGGCTTTTGAGACAAACTCCCAGGTGAAGCTCTAGGACGAGATGCACGGTCCCTTCGACATTCGCTCGCGAAAACATCTAACGAGCTTCATGCTACAACCACTGTACACTGTTGCTACTTTCGCGAAAAACAATGTTTCGCACTCATATCATCCGGTGGAAGACTTCGTTATCCCCTCTCCAGCTTCAAGCGATCTTCTCGTTGCCCAAGTGTCTGAGGATGGCGAAAGGGCCAACCAAGCAGGAACGGCGCGATCCGAGAAAGGTTCTGGTTCATCTTCGCCTCAATATGTACATGGCTTGTTCTCTCGGCTCTTGAATCATGCACTGTCCTCACTGCACTCCCAACAATCAACAGTGTTCTTCACGCATCCCAATTCACTTGGGTCGGCACTGCCTACGGTCTCGCCGCCGCTGTTTTTCACCCAATGAGTGGTGGCCTAGCTTAGACGTACGGTCGGCGGCCTGCTCTTTTGATAACAATAGGTCTCTTTGCACTTGGCAGTAATATCTGCGGCAGTACAACTAGCATGCATATGTTCATCGCCGCATTATTAAGCTGCATTGCCGCGGCCATCGGTTTTCCTGTCGCCGGAGGGTCGCCTGGCTACACAAGGACAGTGGCACTGACTTTTCTGTAAGTGTCATAGTCAAATGTCTGAAGTACTTATATGACGTGCAAGACCTCAATCTTCCCATCCCTCTCGTCGCGTGTGTATCGGCGATCTTTTTCTTGGATCTATCCATTCCTTTAGGTAGATCTCAAGAGGAGTTTGTGAAAATGGATTGGAAATAAGACCAAGTGCGCCGCTAATGCAATCCTACTGTCCGTTGTTTCACTCTCGGAGGCAGATTTCTTGTTATCTCGAGGACCATCGCATATACAACTGGCCTTACGTGGGGCGGTATCACTGACCCATGAGGCTCAGCCACCGTACTCGTCCCGCTAGTCCTCTGCTTCGTTGGTAACCCCTTGTACGTGCTTCACAAGTGTGTTGATCTAAATTGCATCTCATCTCGTATAAGAGGTGCCGTTCTCCCTGTTGACAAACCTGACCAGCATTAGTGAGTAAGCAACGGTATCCGTAATTAATCCCATAATCCCTCTCGTGGCCGCTTACATTCACTAGATATGTACAAACGTTCTGCAGTTCCGTTGCTACTGTAGGAGTTGTCTGTGAGTACACACAAGGACCTTCATCATCCGCTCACAGCTTATGCCTTGGCAGATTTCTGTCTGGTCATTATCAAGCTTGTAAAGACAGATCTCCAGTCATGTCAGGTGTCTACGCACTCGCGTTTTCGTCACTCGCACCGTCGGCTCTCATCACTGGGTTATCAATTGAAGCCACCAAACGATACCGTCCACAGATATGGGTTGGCTAGGCCATCATTATCGTCAGTTTGGTTTGATGAGCATGGTCCACGCGACAAACCCTCTCGGCAACATTGGATATTTTATGCCAATACCCGGCTTGGGCGGAGGGTATGACCCGTTCATTTTATCGAGGACTATTTTCTTTGGTGCACAAGCTTCAAATTATGTCAGTGTACTGAATGAGCCGCCCATGTACCCCGTCCAAGCGCCTCTATCAGTCACACAATATGCCCCTGCGCTCGCCTTCATGTGGTTCCTTAGTTCGTTCGCTGGGGTGGATATTCCGATTCCTGGTTACTTCGTCTGTATAACTCACTAGCCTCACCTCCTCTAGGTGTGGGGTATCATGAGCGGCGGCGCTGTCGTCCAGAACGAACTCGCAAAGAAGCTTCCAGCGTCGTTTATCGATTCCATCCCACAAGGAACTGCCATCATGTACGCGCTCATCCCCAAGCTCCCTACGCACCCCCGGCTAAACACTAGGCTCGAGGTCTGAGGCGCCTTTACCGAGAGTCTTGCAGTGTTATGGCAGGTCTTGGCCGGTATCAGCGCCATCGGATTGGTCCCCGTTTGTTCCGAAGATCTTCCCGAGCCGGTCTCGTTGCGTCGTTGTTCATCAAAGGGCTCCTTCTACCTGATGTGCTCGATGCTGAGTGGACGATGAAGGAGCAGCAGCAGGAAGATCGACCGATTATTTGAGAGCATAGTCAACCAAAATGACATTCTTCCTTTCGCTATGTTGTCGCCTCTATTTATCTCAAGTGTAATGTACTAAAGAGTCAGCAACAGATGTGGAATGTGATTGTTCAGATATTCTACCAGCCTGGACTAGCAGCCGAGTCACAGTGATGCATAAACAGGTTCGCATCTTAAAGCGAGAGTTCGTCATAGCGAGAGACGCGCAAATGCTGGCTAGGAGGAACAAACTGCTCCTCAGAGCCATGCGGTGCACCTCCAAGTAAGATGCCGACTCTCTTCATGGCGAGCAACTGCGCAAGGTGGCGTCAACGGAAGCAGCGCAAGGATAATCCAATGGGAGACACACATTGTGCGCAGCACTGCTGTGGTCATAAATGCCACCAAAGAATGCAGACGTAGCATCCTTGCCATTGTGCTTCTCCAGCAGATATGCACCACCAGGATGCTTGTCAAAGAAGTCGCTGACGTCATGGATGTATCCCCCGATGCAGATCAATGCACGAGCCTTTGCTTGACATTGGTCTCGGAAATGATTAATTAGGAGTGATCCAAAAGGTTCAATATAACACTCACAATCTTCCCAAGTGATGACTGGTAAATCGGATTTCTCAACCGGCCAGGTGAGCACCTCTTGTTTCTGGAGAAGGCGCCTGAGTTGGACAGTCAACTCGCCTTTCTTTATTTCGTTTTCCGAAAACGTCTGTGAAATGTACATGCATATGTTGACTCGTTTTTGCAAAACGAACGAGTGTAACTCACATTGAGATGGGTGGCGAGACCGAGCTTTTCGCACGACCACAGGAACCATTTGGTTGGATCGTACTGATACCACTTGTACCCGTTGCGATAATCCATGGGAAATTGGTGGTGAAAGTTATGGTAACCTTCGCCTAACGTGATGAGTGCCGTAAGCGTAGAATCTTTCGGTGTATGTTTGTCATCGTAAGGTTGATCTCCCAGCCAATGGGCCAGCGAATTGACACAAAAAGTAGACTACCAATCGTCAGAATTACTCTTGGGGTGTCGAGAGAACACTGACGTGCTGCACGATTACGAGACGAATCAAACCTGCCCAGACGAATCCACCTTGCCAATCCTCCCATCCATACCCTGCAAAACAGGTGGGAACTGCGATGACCGTGATGAATGCGATGAGGAGATAATATTTATGCTGCCATTTGACAACCGGATTTGATCGCAAGTCGCTGATATCTGCCGGGCCAGGTTTTCGCCTAGGCCTGAAGATTAACCACCCCATGTGAGAGTAAAATAGGCCTTTACGCGCGTCGTAGGGATCGAGGTCGGTATCGGTGTATCGATGGTGGGCGCGGTGTCCCCGAGCCCACCATGTGATGGGACCTTGGAGAGTCCCAGTTCCGAGAACGGCGAGAATGTATTCCAACATCCTAGTTGCCTTGTAGGTGCGATGGGCCCATAGACGGTGATAACCGGCGGTTATGCCTTGCAGACTATCCGTTAATGTCAGCTCTCCCTACTACCGATGAAACAACGTACCGAATCCGGTGAGACGAGTATAAACAAACAACAAGATTCCAGTCTTCAGTCGCAGGGGTGTGTGCCAAGCACCGATGAGGCCAAATGTGAGTGGAACGAATAAGACGAAGACGTGCTGCCAGTCCAGTTCGCTGTACCAGTTTCTCCAAGTAACTGGTGGGAGCGCTTCTTGATGCTTCAGGACGTACGACACGAAGTTATCGGGTACGGCTTCAGCAGATATATTGTCAGGGATTTCTATGAAGATGGGTTCAAGCGACTTGGTGGCCATGGTAGGCACTATAAACGATCGGATGGGAATCAGTACATTTATTTATGGAAGCCTGGGCGTAAAGAGATTTGTACTCCGGTAATCCGGCACAGCGTTTTAGGAAATCAAGTGTCTTAGTTTTACGAAGACCCTCTGTCACCCCCCTGGGCAGTGGTGACTGAGTACTCAGGCTTCAGGTGTGGACCATCTGAATTCTGCAACAGCGTTAGAGTCTCCAGCGTCCAGGGTGGGAAATAGTACCAGTACCAGTGTTGCTTTCCTGAGTACTAGCATGTGCCGCTGTTGAACGTCTTCCGAGTCCGCTACTGGACCCCTGTCACTTGCTGTTACATCTCATGAGTGCATGGTCCGTTGGAGCCCCACGAGCTCGTCCCGTTTATGTCTTGGCCAGGCCTGGCCTGTGACAGCTTGACATCACTACTGACGAGGCCTGGGCCTGAGGACCGTCGTGCCAATCCGCGTCGCAGCCAAGTGCGTGCAGTCCTACGACGCGACGGTACGTGAACAACGTGTCCAGGCAGGGGATTGGTCATGATGAAATGGGCCTGTGAGACAGGTAGAGTCCGGGATGGTGGCAAACTGTGCTCAAGTTATGCACGAGGAAACTCCGGTGACAACGGCGAAAGTTATCAAAAAAAAAACTCATCAATAATAAATAAATAAAAAAGCAAAGTAGCTATCATTTTATTTTACGAAAAAAAAAAAGAATAACCGATCTCACCCGTACGTTTCCACCAAGTACTATGTCCTATCCTTGATCCTTAGAACCCTGATCTGAACCTGACAGAACGGTCTCTTTACCTCCACTAGCATGTATAAATCCAGGCAGAGGTCAAATACATACAGCGTTCCTAAACCCACTCGAGCCTCCTGCTTCATTCTCCACCGTCCGAGTCACGCAATAAGATGACCATTCGTGAACTCCCAGCCGTCGACTGGCTTGGCTATGGTATCGATCTCTCCCGCTCGCCCACCATGGACTTACGTGCCGTAAGCCCCACAAACACGATACCACATCGCATTTAGATTCAACAACCCGAGTCCAGGCATTATTCTCAGTTCTTAAGGGCCGTCGAATCATCAGCTTCAATCTTGATGACAACCTCCGTCAGGTTCCCATTGGTATGTCTATCGTCTCGTTGATTATTTTACACTTCTACTACACTTGCATCGCAGATGGTGTGGTGTACGATGTTCCCCAGGCTGTGCGCATACTACAGGAGCCTTTATCCCAAGGCACTTTTGTGAGTTATGCCACCGGGACCGATGTACAGAAGGCTTTCCGGGCGGATGCGGGACTTCCTGCACGTTACCTTGCCGTCACGGGTACTGACGCCGCTATCGTGCTGGCCCAAGATCGATCGTTCATCCGGGAGTACCAATACGCGTTCTACAGTTTCACACATTCTGCCTATGCGGCGCGCCTTGCGGATTATGACGATTTACTCAACGAAAGCGCGCTGTTGCGGGGAGTGGAGGACTTGCCGCAGCGGTTCAACGGTGACGATGAACGCGTCTTGGATGCGTATAAAAGCTTTTTTCAGCGGTTTGGTTCACATGTTATTGTGAATGCCAACTATGGAGCGCGTTTTCAACTCGTATGTGTTCCACTCACCGAGGTATGCGCTCATCCATGCGCACCGTGACTACCAGAATGCGTGGGCATCGAACGACAATGCATCTGTCAATGGCAAGTTCAACACGGACGTTAAGGCTTACTTCAACGGCATTCCTAACGGTGGACAATATGACGAAAGGGTTAAATCTGAGGCGCAGTACAAGGTCTTCCTTGAATACCTCCAGAGGATTGTGACGGTCATAGGTGGAGACTCCCAACTCTCGTCGAACCTTACGTCCGACCCGACACGTTGGGCAACGTATGCACAGTGGTCGGCCACTGTATACACGGGAACGCCAACAAATATCAGTCTTCATACAACCGCTATATGGACACTAATGTCCGCTTTCACGAACGACACGCTAAAGAGCTATGCGGAGTCGCTCAATCAGGCTTTTACGTGGATACTCACTCACCCAAGGGTTTACAAGACGGCTGTCGTATTTGACATCCAAAGCGACTGTACGTTCCTCCGGTTCCAGGACAGAGAGAGACTGATCGCTTACTTCCTGGTCAAAACTTCAGGGGCCGAATTTAACCTCCTCACCCCAAATGCTACTATCATCCCCGATGATGCGAATCCGTACCCAGCGAATACTGTCGCCTCCCTTACTCGTGTGCAATGGGGAAAAGAACACAGTCATGAATATGAGATGCAGACGTTGAGGTATGCGTTTCTGGGGGATAGACGAGTCGAGCACGTTGTTGACTTCTACTTAGGTTTTTTGTCGTCAACGATGGATGCCCCATTGACTTTTCTATCTCGCATGGTACCCACGGCGCTGGGTGGCGTCAGGGAAGAGCGGAAGCCCTCATCGAGAACGTACGTGTACCATCCTTGTACTTACTCTACCCGTCGTCTGACGTGTGCTCGAACTGACTGACGGTGTGCCGGACACAGGAACGATACCTCAACGACGTCATTACCGACGACGTGTGGAACACGGAGTGGTATTTCCGTGCACCTGTTTCAGCCATATCAGAGAAGCTCCGATTGAATAACAGGGGTTGTGAGTATTTGTGGGACGATATCTTGGGTGCGTACTTGCGCACGGTCGCCGGAGCTGCGACCGCAGAAGAGTAGAATGTCCTGTATAATACGACAAGTCCGATGGATCGCATGAAGACACGGCCGTGTCATCTCTTGTAACCTGATCAGATGATACGTATCCACGTGCCCAGTCGGCTTCGCCAGGGCGTGGCATGATGGGCGTACGTTACGAATGTAGCACATGTCAGAGTCACATTTGCGACTTGAAGCTTGAAGGACAAATTCGTCAACTCGACCTAGTATTGCAGTTGCGCCCCATAAAACTGTTAGGTTCCGTCCGCAGGACACAATAAGAAGCACCCACGTGTCATGGGACGGTAACTGAGATAGAACCTATGGATTCGAAAACCAATTGCTTACAACTGCAATGGAACGAGACAGATCAGATAGGTCGACAATATTCCAGGGTAGATCTAGATTCGCACTAAAATTAAAACGACGCAGCGGAGATTTGAGCCGCGAATCAACTTGAACTTATTAAAAGGAGAAAGGGGTTTATACTTCAGGGGGCTGAGAGTGACCATTGATCAATCTGAAAGCGGGAATGAAATGCCAGACTCGATATCATAATGCGCTAAGTGACACGATGCGCCATGCCTGGAAAGTGGCACGTAGTAGATCAACGGGGACGTACAAGTGACCAGCGTGATTTGTAGGATCAGCGTCGAAACTTCGAAGCATCGGAGGCTGATTCGGAGCTCCCCGACTACAAACCTTGATATTGATCTGTGGCCTATCTCAGACCCTTGAAATCCCCTGGAACAGCTATTTTTAAAATTGGCATTGAGGATTTCTTGTGGGGAAAGGCTCCGGACGCCGCAGCTCTCTACCTGTGCCACGTCGACGAAAGACCGGATCTCGATGATCTGAAATATGAACTGCCATTCAAGTTTTCATCTCGTGTTGATCGTTTTTCACGAGAAGTGACTTTCTCCTTGAGTGCATCTGAAATGCCATCCCAGACCGACATAGTCGCATCAGTTGGTCGTGGACAAGGCTTGAGAATGACTCACCTGCATCTCGTATGGGGCTTGTGCGAGAATCGTCAACATATCTCCGTTGTCACTTGACCCCGGAGATGGATGAAGGTGAGCGGTGATCGGTGATCGGTGACCTTTCAGATCTCGAACAGGAATAAAGCGTGCTAAGTATGTAGCAGAGACGTCGACGGAGCGCTGAGTTGCCCTTTTTTACACCCACTCTGATGACTTGACATGGGGTCCGGCGAACGGACGTGAAAAATCTAGATCAGCGTTACATCTAGGCCATCATCGACAGGCCGTCCATCAATAATCGGATAAGAATACTGGTAACTTTTGCCCGCTAAATCTAGCTGCTCCTGACTGGACACAACTTGTCTCTACCGATCGTGTACGGCTGATCGCGGGCATTGGATTTCTTTCTTGTCGTAGTACTTACTCAGTCCGAAACGACTCGGCGATTTCCATCAAAGCGGAATTGTATCAGGCACTGAACCTTCCGAACAATTCGCTTGGGGCCATTAAGGCGGGACGGAGAAGTCAAGTCGTTCTTGCCATGTATGTGAAGCGCAGCATGAGAGTCACATGGAGCCCAAAACGCGGCGATCAGGATATCGTTCTTCAAAACACCGCCTAGAGGGGTTGAGACTGGGGAAAGGTGCGGCCGCTAGTGCTAAAAAGGTGCATCCATGTCAGTCTAGTACTATGTCACCTTGAGATTGGCATATCGTTGATCATACACATGTACAAACATACGCCTTTCTTCATTCTCTCATCACTATCAATTGCAAGCAGGGTCCCAGGCTGCTGCAGCCAATGCAGCAGCCACCTAGCGTAAAAAATCATGAAGGAAGCAGTCGTTGCGAACGCGCCAACTTCGACCCGGCCGAACAAAAACAACGCAGTGATATTTCACAAGAAACGTATTTACATACGATTCGACATCGACCAAGGACTTGGACCATTGATAGTACACACATAACACCATCCACATGAATTTGGGTCGGAAACACATGCAGTCATCCTTCATCACAACCACGATACTGGGAGCTAGCTTACAATCCTGCCTCTCGCCCATAGAACTTCTGATCTGAGAAAAGCTTGTGCATCGAGGCAGCGCTTACGCAGTCTTGCACTCGTCGAGGTAGTCCTTGAGGACATCATCCCATTTGTAGAAAGGTCTGGAAGCCCTGGCAGGGTCCGCAACTCGGGACACTGGTGTGCCGTTGACAGGCTTCTTGTAGAACCATTTCGTGCTGTTAAGATAGTATGAGGAAAAACCAACGACATGCGAAGGATCCCAAGCAATACTCACTTCCATTTGTTGTCTTGTAAAGAAAACGCGTGATGAGAAATTCACTATAGAAAGTTGAAAGGAGCTCACCGGTGATGGTGTCGTTTGTGTAGTTGTGCTGCATGAATAAATGAAAATGGTGTTCAAACGCAGTGAAAACGGACTTACGCCAGCCATCGTGACTATGGCTTTACCCACAATCCCTCCACCCGCGTAGCTTCCACGAGAAATGGAAAAGTCAATTGGAGAGCCGTCATTGATAACGAAAAATCTCCATGGTGGCTGATTAAATAAGGTGAATTAGAGTACCATTTACTCACCTTAGGGTCTTCTTCTCGTACGCGTGGCTGTACTCCTTTCCCCACTGTACGCGGGTGTCGGAAGCGACGGTGTTCGTAGAGGGATAAGGATTTGCAGGGTCTGGCATAATCATCCCGCTTGGTGTAAGCAGATTGAATTCGGACCAGTCTGAAGACATGATCAGTGACTGCACGAGGCAAACACAGTAGACAAACCCGATTGGATGTCCAGGGAAACAGCTGTTTTGTAGACGTCCGGGTGGCTGACGATCCAAATGAAGGCGTCGTAGAGTGGATCCGCATAGTTTTTAAGCACAATGCTATCAGCGAGCTTCATAAGTGTCCACACTTCGATAACTTGGAAGCTCAGCAGGCCCGCGCGGTTCTCCTTGATAGACTTGATCCATTCTTGATAGTCAGCATACGTTGCATCCGTATTGGCGAGCTTCGAACGATCACCACCACCTGATACTGTGATCAAGAATTGGAAGTACTCTTCAAATGTCTTGTATTGGGCCTGAGCCTTGACCGAAGCGTCGAAATCTCCACCCGAGGGAATCCCATTAAACTTGGCCTTGACATTGGTGTTGAACATAGTGTTGACCGCAGGAGTCTCATTCGAAGCCCATACTATCTGTTAGAGATCACGTTAGACGAACGGTTTAATATATAGGTCAATCTTACGAGGGGGTATCGAGCTCCGTAGTTGACATTGTGAATGATGTGTGATCCATAACTACTGAAAAAATCTTTGTACTTTTTCACGGTGTTTTCATTCGATCCATTGAATGGAATCGGGATCCCTTCAAGACCAGCAATGAGGGGTGCATGTACAAGTGACTCTGCATAGTCTCGGAGTCGAGCGCCGTATGATCCCTCCGTGTAGCTAAAGAAGGCATACTGGTGGCTTTCAAGGAATGACTTCCGGGCTGCGTAGGCTCCTGAAGTTGTCCCTGACACAGCGAAGTACCGGAGAGGGTAAGATGCATCTGCGCCGAACTGGCTCGCAGCGTCCCTGCCATCGCGATATGTGATATATTCGCCTCGGGTAATCTGATTGTCTTCGGTGACGGAAACGTCTCTTGGAACGCTGTAGGTCACTCCGTCTAATCGATACAAAGATATTTAACAACAAAACAATCTCAATAGTAAGGGACACCCACCAATTACAATGTCACGAACATTGTTTAAGTCGATTCTAAGCAGACGCCTCGCGTAAATTACATGGTTGTCAACCTTGACGTTAGCGTCAGCGATGATACGATGAGAGAACAAAAGGGGACATACTGCCCCGATGTCAAAGGGGGTGATGTCAAGAAGATTGAGTGCATAGCCAAGGCGGTCGACAGCAGGGAGATCCATGACGCAGGATCTTTAGTGCTACGGTAAGTCGTTGGGGGACTCGGAGGCATTGGTAAGTTATCTTTTAAACACGAGTCCCCCCAGAAAGCGCAATATCATCATGGTGGGGAACTCAGGACGCTGAGTTTTCTCGCGTGTCGCACGCCCTGCGACGGCGATCTGCGGGGCTCGAAACCGATAACTAATTTCATAATTCCGCAAGCGGTCAAAAGAAATGTGAGACGCACCATGGATGATCGTGTCAGGTTCTAGTACTAGTTGGTGGACATAACGCGTAAGTAGTATCGAGTCGTAATTTGACTCAGCTGAGCTAATGCTGGTTGGACGACATGGATTTGATGAATTAATGATCCTGAACCCATATTGGACAGGAAATTCGAACGCTCTGTTCAGCGTACTGGCCAAAATTTTAGAAGTCGGACGGTCACGGTGTGGTTCATCTTTTTTTGGTAGGTAACTAATTTGTTTGGACACTCACACTTTGAGATCTGAGGTGGCCCGGCGTTAATTGCGCCGAACATCGTGAACTTCTCGTTTCTGCTGTGTTCCCCGCTGGCTGTTACATAGTACTAATTGGGTCAGTTACTATTGACCGCACTAACGGAGCGAACTTCTTCAGGTCACTGAGAGTGCCTCAATCGAAAACAGATAATGGATCCGCTGGATAATTGGACTTACCGGGTGTCCACACTGAATCGACGTAAGGATATTTTACTACTTGGACTTGGAATTCTGACTCAGTACTATCGATTCCTGGCCCCATTTTGATCGATCCCTTGCACCACCGTGACATGTCCACTAAACTCAAACCCTCTCCTGCTCAGTTCCCGCCATTGGAATGGCTAGGCTATGGGCTAGACCTTACTCGCATCAATCCATTCGACTTCATATCGGTATGCACGAAAATGACACGCAGACAATATCTCCTTCACATTCCCAACCCAGGTTTACGAAGCGAAAACCCAAGTTCGCATTGTCGACGTTACTAAAGACACAAGAATGCGGACCGTGACGATCGGTACGAACCTCACTTTTACAACATCGTTTTTTCTGAATGTAGCAATTCAGGCGGTGTCGAATACGAGATTCCGAGAATCGTCATTGCTTCTGAGGACAATAGTACCTTTGTTACCAACAGGACATTCCCGGATGGCACCACTGCGGTGAAAACCTTGCAGAACGACGCTGGTCTCGCATACCGTCTTCTCCCCGTCACGACAAACAACATGTCACTCTTCCCGTTGGATAAGTCCTTGCCTACGGGAAATCAATATTACTTCTTCGTGAACGATCACGATTCGTACAGTGGAACGCTCCGCGATTTTATTGACTTCATCAACGAAGACGAGCTTTTGACGCACGTATCCAAACTGCCTCCTTTCAACTCCCAGAATCCCGAAGCGGTCGAGGCTTACATCGAGTTTTTCAACACTGTGGGAAGCCATTTGGTAACTGCCACTGGTTTCGGAGCACGTTTTCAGCTGGTTAGCCTTTGCATCCCATCGCCGTCCTTTCTTGTTGACTTGCACAACAGGAGGTCTGGGCTTTGAACAAGTACGAGGAAGTCAACAACAAATTTGTCAAGAACGTCACTGCGAGCGTCAAGGGCTTGAATGATGGAGGCGAATACGACAGAAGCGTATTCCCCGAGGACCAGTACTGGAATTTCAATCGGGCTTCTCAGCGAATTATTAGGATCCGTGGGGGGAACGCAGGTTTGGCGGACGCTCTAGCGGAGTCGCCCGACTTTTCTACATTCGAACAGTGGACAGAGTCGATCATAGACAATGCCGTGCTCGTCACCTTCAGAGCAACCGAGTTGTGGACCCTCCTCCGTGACGCTTATGACGAGACGCTCAGGGCCAGCGCCAGTAACATCCAGAAAGCTTTTGAATACCTTTCATCACTCCGACAACCCAACGACAAACGTACTTGGGTTACTTTCGAAATGGAGTCCAACTGGGCTGAGTTTGGGATCCTGACTCCGAGTGCGGTCATTGGGGGCGGTGATAGCGACCAATTCGCTGTACGACAACCACTGTCCTTGGGCCCTTCCAAGCTATCTTGGGGTTCGCCGAGGACCCCTACACAGCGTACGATCGTCGTGTCAGTCATGCCATTGATATATGACTCGAGGCCTCTGACTTACATACCCACAGAGTCGATATTACCAATGACGGTACACCTATTGATGTCTACGTCAGCTCTGGCTCTGGCACGGCCAGTGTTAAGATCCTCGGCGTAAGTCTAATTACACCGCTCGTTTAAATATTGACTGACACCACGATGCAGGAGGACTATGGTACCGATGGTGGTACCAAATTTTACCCTCACGTCCCCGTTTCCCTTTGATTCAGTGTACTCGTGAATATTTCTCAGCTGCAGTTATACATATTTTGTCGAGCTCTTGATTCTTGTATCACCACAGTCCCGTGTTGAAATCGTCTGAATGTCGCTATAAAGTTTTACGATCATCATCTCCAATGAGAACTACGCTATGGTTTGAACGTTGTGAATTGTAGAAGCAACCTCTCATTCACCTGAGTAGCGCAATCGCACATGTTCGTGCTGAGTCTGACGCCGAAAGATTATTCGCCACGAGGGTACGGATATGATCAAGGGGCCCGGGGCTAGTAGAAGTCCACGACTAATCATCTCACGTCGAAATCGGTCTATCTCCAGACCTTGCTTTCTGGAGAATGGTTCCCCTGAGGAATCATCCGAATGTTCGCACATCCTCCACTTCAGAACGATTTCTCGTTTCATGAGGCCGAAACAACAGAACAATAGCCGACACCCGGATCTGTAGGAAGCCTACGATCATCACAGAGAACACTTGAAGTCGGACATAAATGCTACTGCCTGTATGGGTCCATTGAAATGGCAGCATAAGCCGGTATCTCCCGAACGTCAGCCTCAGCCTGCCAGTGGTGGCAAGAGTGGAACGTTGATCTATGGCACAATCCGGATTGAACCGTCATCAGCTCTTCTTTATCCATCCGAGCGAAAGAATGCATTACGCCCAACCATATTGAAGGAACCCTATTTTGTTTGGGTAAGGCCTTTGCCAGTAGGCTATGTCCGCCAACACCGTACCCTCAGAGGGTAGTCCCGGTCTGTCCAGCTAACGAGTTTCGAATCGAGGTTTTACCATACTTGATTGAGGTAAACAGTCCCACAACTCGTGAGAGTCACCCTTGATCGCGGTTTCTCACAGTCAATATGGTCACCGTTCATTTCGTCTTTTCCACTCAACCACCGTTCCCCGCCGGTACCAGGAGAACATGATATTGAAACATCGAGCCATGTTGTGCGACGCGCGCATTGTCCGACAGGCCGTGTCTGGATTTCGACCCAGAATTTGGCAGCTGCTGCCATTTTTGTCTTTCTAGAAGGGCAACTCATGGCATCAGGACGTGATTCATTCTTGCGGATGTTGTACCCTTATGACACACGAGTGTGGCTATCAAGTCCCCATCAGGTGGGGGCGCTTTCTTACCATTTATAAGAGGAAGTCTTCATGGCTCCTCCATCCACCTGTTGCATCGCTACTCAAGTTCTCTGCATTACAATCCAATCTCATGACCCTCACCAGGCTGGCTGATTTCAAAGAATTTCCTGCGTGTGATGTCCTGGGCTATAGCCTGGACTTCACTACGGCAAGCCCGATGGACATTAAATCAGTTGGTGTTCAAAGCTCCTTGGTTGTGCAAATTCACGCTGATCGTAACTCCTCATCAAGGTTCTCGCGTCTATCAAAAGGGGCCGCAGAGTTATCCAGTACGAGCCGGATGAAGACACAAGAAAACTTGAAGTAGGCAAGTGTCTACGAAGAATTTCTCCTGCCCCCGTTGACTTGGCTCCACAGGGGGGGTCATATATGATGTGCCGAGGTCCATCGGCGTCAGTTCATACAACCAAAGCGATGGAACCTACGTGACTTACAAAAACGGGGTAGAAGCCTCCTCTGCGCTCAAAGTAGATACATCCCTCTCGGCTCGCTACCTTGCCGTGTCCGCGAGCGCTTCCGTCTCCTATTCCATCGACAAGACTTACAGACGAGAAGATCAATGGGCAATGTACAGTTTCAACGCTGACACCTATCTCGCTTCGATGAGAGATTACTTTGATTTACTCGCAGAGACTGCACTCTTAAGACGGCTTGAAGACGCAGTCCCCATCGGAGACGGCAGCGATAAGGAAGTTGTCCAGGACTGGAAGGACTTCTTTGCGTCTTGGGGCTCCCATGTTATTATCAATTCGTCGTTCGGTGCCAGGTTTCAATTGGTAAGTTGGCTAAGTCGATTTCTCATCCTGCACTGTCTCTCACCTTCTATGGCCGCCAGAATGTGTGGGCGTCCAACTCTGACAGCTCTGTCAACCAACGATTCTCCACTAGTGTCACCGCTTCATTTAATGGCATTGGTTTCGGTGGCCAGTTTGATGCTTCCGTGACGACAGAAGAACAATACAGGACCTTCTCCGAGTTCATGCAAAAACAAGTGTCTGTCGTGGGTGGTAATCCGCGCCTCAATACGCAGCTTGCCGCAGATCCCACACACTATGATCGCTTTATCGACTGGGCCGGCTCCGTTGGCGAAGACTCCTCTATCGCAACTATGAGGGTTACCGAGCTATGGATCCTGATGAAGGAGGCGGCCAGGAAAGAGGTTAGAAACGCGGCTGGAATGGTCATGGACGCGTACAACTACATTGTCTCGCACACTGAAGTATACAAGACGGCCATCGTCTTTGACATCCAAACCGACTGTAAGTATCAATATCGTTTACAAACGGTGCACGTGCTTACACGATTCAACAGGGGCCGAGTTCAACCTCTTGTCTCCCTTTGCTGTCATCATCCCAGATCTCAATAATCCGTTCCCGGCGACCAATATGGTAGTGTCGAACACCCGTGTCCAGTGGGGGAAGGAGTACAGTCACGCCTTCGACAGGATGACGCTCAGGTATCAAGATTTGTTACCACGAAGCTATTATCACGACGTTCATCCGTCCCTAGATTTTTCGTCATCAACGATGGTTCGCCCATCGACTTCTCCATCTCTCGTGGATCAAAGTCGAATCAAGGTGGCAAAGGGAGAGCAGAAGCCATTATTGAAGGGGTAAGCCTTCATTGCGTAACAATTGATTCGAGTTGCTCACGTCGATCGCCAGTTGAGCTACTTGAATGACGAAATTACTGGTACGGATCCCTCCATGTGGCTGCTTTTGTGCATGGTTCTAATCGTCAAATGTTGAAAAGATAACGTGTGGAACACCATGTGGTTTTACCAGAAGGCGGTATCCAATACCTCTGCATCCACGCCGCTTAAGTTGGCTCGCACGTCCCACAAGTGGGATGACATCCTCAAGGAATATCTGGAAGAGATTGGCGCCTCCGACTGGTTGTGACCTGCTTGCTGCTGTGTCTCTAGCAGCAATAAGTCTTTGAACAAAGAGCCTGGTTCTGTATAAGCTGTACTGTGTGTAAGCCATCAAAGCGTTGTGTCGTTGTCGTGTATCCGCTATGTCATTCCAATGGTAACTGTCGTTGTCACTGGCCACGGCCTTCAGATGGAAAGTATCAAGCATGCGCAAAAGGCATGACACGCGCGCATGATGGCCCAAGTAGAAGAATCGCGTAGAACTACGCCCTTAGTGTTGGTAACATTTACACAAAACTCGTCAAGGCGCCACAACTTCAAAGTTATATGGTAGGTTGCATAAACACAAGTGATCCACTGGTTAATTCATAAGAGAACACGCTACAATTCACGAAGACACGGCTGTCGTTACTCGGTTCGTAAGACAGGTTGCATATATCGTTTTGACGGCCCTAGATCAAGATCACGGGGGGTTAAGCCTAGTCAAGTCACCATCCATGGGACAAACGTACCATGAAATCGACCGTCGGCAAAACTCCAACATCAGTTTCCACTCCCAAACAGTGCGGTTGACGTGGGGGAAGAGGTCGTAGAGGTCATCGTAGAGGTCGTTGGCGGTAGTGCTGGTGTCGTAGAGGCTGTCGCATTGGGTGTCGAGGGTGGCGTCACAGGGTCTATGGAACCAGCCAGTGGCCAAGTGTGTCCGCGGACGGCATTGATCCATGAAGAACCCACGTGAGGATACTGAACGAGCAGGTCCGCCAAGTTATCCCCGAGAACGACGTAGAACTTACCTCCCAGACCATCACACCAGCATCTGTAAACAAAGTTTTCATTATTTCTCTGTTGCTGGCTTTTGTACGATAGGATATTGAGGTACTCACTCCAGCCATTGGAACGAGCCTGTGCGACACATGAAGCAAGTGTCGATGTAGACATGTATCCATTGCTGGCGTCTCCGGCAGTACCTGGCTTCCCGATAACAAGCTTATTAAGAGAAACGCCGTTGGCCGCAATCTGGAAAAGTGCAGTTTCAGGCCAGACGGACGAAGATGCTTTCAAGAGTCCAGAGCATGTCGTGTACTCTGTCGCCCCCTCTGTGACCCAAGATTGAGCTTGTCAGCGTATCGTCGGAAACAATCCTCCTACGTACGGTTATAGAACTAGAAAGTCGCGATGAAACCGCTAACGTCAGTACCTCCAAAAGTAATAGATAATCGGGCATACTTGAACGTTGTACTGAGACGAGCAGTTAATAAATATCTGCACAAAACGTGGAACAACCTACCCAATCGATCAGAGAACCTACACTCTTGTGCACTCCCAAATATCCTCCTCCACTCCACATGTTGGGAGAGAACCAGGGAGCGACAGCTGCAAGATGAATTTCAGTCGCAGGCTGACACGTACGAGGCTAATAACTCACGGGCATGACTGAGAATATATCGTCCCTGAGGAAGCCGCGCCCGGAGCTGCCGAGTCAGAGAGATGAGCCACGATTCAGCAGCACCTGTGGAACCGTCGAATGCATTGAAGTCCTAGCAGCCCCACACCGACATCAATTAACCGTCAGACCACCTAGATAAAATCAAAAAATTACTTCATAATCAATGTCAACTCCCTGGACGCCATACTGAAGCACCCAAGAAGCCAAATCGTTGGCGATAGTCACAGGGTTAAGTCCCGATGAAGTTGGTGCATCGGTAGACCCGAACGCAGACACGATCAATGAGATCCCTGCTGCATTGTACTCTCGCAAATACGAAGCACGCTGGCTGGCTGTAAGTTCTTGCCATCCCAACGCCATATCGGCTGCCCCATAGGTCAGCCAGAAAGAGAGCGCACTGGTGATATGTCAGTCGCGCTTGCTCTAACGGATTACTAGCAAGGACTTACTAGACACTGTAGCCCTACAATGGAGTGGCGTCAATAATGGACGATGAACGAGAACATCCTGTTTACCTGGAGCTGTGAAGCAGCTGGCAACGGATAAGTCCATGCGTCTTGGTAAACTACAAAGCGTGGTGCAGCTGGAGTCGCCCTCTTCAGGACATCACGGGCACCAGGACTGAGACTAGCCAGCTTGTCAAGCAGCGGGACAGCCAGCGCCATTCCAAGCATGGAGAAAGCCATCAAGGCTGCGGTGAAACCAGAGAGCAAGGACATCATGATGCTGATGTGAGGTGCTACCAGCCACTTATCCACACCACCCACCCGCATTATATAGAGCCTATCGGGGTCTCTTATCGCACACATCAAAACGGTGGTGGTCGGACGAGAAAGGGTACGCTGCCTCTTGCCAGAGGACTTGCAATCATGGACATCTGCAAAATAGGTCCTCGGATACCTATCAAAGCCACGAGAATAAGCTTAGGGGATCGCTGACTTACCGAAGGAGATAAACAATGTCTCTATCTGCATGCGTCGAAAGCACAGCGGCTCACGATATCGAGGAGTGACGTGGGTTGCCCATCGGTCGACCAATCTGGAAGATCGTGCCCGCTGGCAAGGAACCGCATAGGTGCACAACCCCCGGGAGAGGCGACACGGGACCAGACGTCCACATGAACGTCCTCGAGGCCGTATAATCAGTTGGTCGACAAGGTGACCTGCTAGCACAAGGTCTCTTGTGCTAGTGACGTGGCACCAACATGCACAAAACATACCGCCATGCCCCAAACATGCGTTTCTCTGCAATGCGGCTAGTCAGCTACAAGCCGTGGCGTCAACAGCACAAAGAGAGAACAATATATAGTAGTCGCGTGAGCAATGTCCGAATGCGGCAATCGTTCCTGCTAGGGTAGTGACTGAGTATGATATCAACCAACCCACCTTGATTTCCCCTCTGAACAGCGGCTGGGACGGTCAGCATGTTCAACTTGACATCGTATCTGCATCCGCGGCACGAGGCGTCTGAGGAGATCACAATAGTTCCCGTAGTTGGGAATGTCGGGGGATATTGCACTCTAACGGGACGGTTCACGGTTCACGAAAAGGTATCGTATATTATTATAGACACTGCGAAGGACAACTGTGGAAGAGCAGTAATCAATATATGCACAACTGATAAAAACTCTAGGTTAAGGATACTTAATAAATATACTTTATCCATGACCTGCCCCCCTGGATGGTATTACCGCGGACGGTGTTGATCCAGGCTGATGACGCATAAGGATACTATCGACGAAGTCATTAATTTTTTCAAGGAATGGATAATAGTTTGCTACGTACCTTCCAACCCATCACACCATAACAAGTCATCCTTAATTCACCATCTTTGTACTCAAAAACAAGGTCAAACTTACCCCATCCAGCGGCATGAGCCTCCTGGATACAGGAGTGAAGATCTTCAGGGCTCATGCTCATGTGCCCGCTATGGACGTCTTCCGGCCTAGCTGGCTTGCCGATGACGAGCTTGCCAAGATCGACACCATGAGCTACGATTTGGAAAAGTGCGGATTCGGGCCCCAATGAGAAGAGGACTGGTGCGGGAGGCTGGTGCAAGTCGTGAACTCTGTCTCTCCTTCTTTGGGTCAAGGTTAAGTTTGTCAAGCCCCACGACAGTAAATCGACCCACTTACGATTATAGAACTAGAAATACACGTACAAACGGCTACGTCAGTGTATCTTCGGGAGGGATAAATATTTGTGCATACTTGAACATTGTACTGAGGCGAGTAATTAGCCAATAACCAGTAAAAGAAAATGGAATGACGCACGCAGTCAATCAAATAGCATATAGTCTGGTCTACGTGTAAGTATCCTCCAATCCACACATTGGGAGAGAACCATGGGGCAACGGCTGCGGGGTAGATCTCAATTGTCGTGTTATGCATGTGAAGTCAACAACTCACGGGCATGAGAGAGTATATAATCTCCCTGAGGAAGGTTTTTCCACAACTGCTGAGTAAGGGAGATGAGCCATGGTTCAGCGGTAACTGCTTTGCTATTGAAAAATGCCGCGAAATCCTAGCAGGTCAGACGTCATTGGTTTGCTTCATACTCCCCAGAGCGAATTGAAGCAGTACCTCGTAATCAACATCGACTCCCTGAAGACCATACTTGACAACCCAGTTAGCCAGATCGTCTGCAACGGTAACGGGGTCGGCTTTCGCTGTAGTCGGTTGTTCGGAGTCATCGAATGCACGATGATTGAGATTCCAGCCGAATTGTACTCATTCAGGTATGAAATACGTTCGTTGTTTGTACACCCTTACCACTCCAATGCTATATCGCATGGTCCACTGGTTCGCCAGAAAGACAAAGCACTGGAATTCGATCAACTACGCTACACCTAACCCACAAGAACCACTCACTAGACATTGTACCCCTGAATTGAAGTAGCGTTAGCGTGTGGCGATGTGCGTGAACGTATCCTCACTGGAGATCGTCAACTTTCGGAAGAGAGGAAACCCTGGTATCGTCGTAGACCATGAACCGAGACGTAGCAGGAGTGAAGCTCTCTAAAAGATCACGAGCTCCCGGACTGAGGCTCCTTAGCTTGTCCACGAGTCGATCAGCCTGGGCTTGTGTTGACCCTAGCAAAGAAAGGGTGGTGAGGGCTGCAGTCACGCCAAATCGGAGAAGTGGTACCATGATAGCAACTGCAAAAAGGTACTAGACAGTAGGGGAGGCAGCATATACCTTGCCTATGTTTATACTCCGATCATAGCCGATACGGATGAATGAATGCACTGGATTCGGAGATTGGCTAAGTGACACCTGCTCATAAGCCAGCTGTACGGTGACTGTGTACCTGGTGTGTTTCTTGGCATCGTCCACGGTTATGCACTCACCTTGCCGCAGACTGAGATATCACCTCACAATCGCTCGTGGCCGTCTGCTAAAAAAATACGAGTACGCTGTGGGCTCTCAACAAAGTGGTGCTGGAAACGACCGGAAACAGCAAGCACGTCGTGAGCGAAGGAGTCCCATGATTACCACTGTCACATGGTCATGGTCTGCATTGCATATCTGGATTCGTTTAGCCACCACCTGACCCTAGCCCACTGCCAGCGTGGAAATAGTCATGGATTCATCGTCTACCAAGTACAACATTGATCGTGTCTGGAGCGCTTTTTATTCAGCCATCTCTTCTGGTGAAGGACCCTGTCGTTCCTTTTCTTTGCGTGTAGCCTGTACGACATCGTCAACGCGGAGCAGCATGCGTGCCGCCTGAAGATGAAGGTGTTAGTCAATTGTAGTCAGCAACTGGAGGGCCACCAACCTCGATGGCGGTCTTAAGGATCTGGATCTAAAACAGGCTGTTAGGACGGACGATAACAGCTCGATCGCACAACGACGCACCTTGACGCTCGCGCTCTCGTACAAACCATATAATTTCATATCCACAATCTTGCCTGTCTCACCATCCACGCCCCACGAGTGCTCTCCGTTCGCGTGCTTCGCTCTCAGCTCCGTCAACACTCGGATCGCATTCCCCCCGCTGTTCTGAACGAGCGTTCGGGGAATGACCTCCATTGCATCTGCGACGGCTCTGAACGGCCAGCCTTCGACACCTGTCACGCTTCGCGCTTTTGCGTGCAGTCCTACGCTTATGGCCATTTCCGTTGCACCGCCGCCGGGTGCAAGAACAGGGTTGAAGTATACATTGCGCGCGACAGAGAGGGCGTCGGCAAGGTTACGGTCTATTTCGTTAAGGATATCTTTTGAGGGTCCGCGGAGAAGAATCGTGCATGCCTTGGGGTTAGTGCATGCAGTTAGGAACGTGAAGTATCTAAATCGGGAAGTTCTTATCAGCTCTTGGACAATGTTTGGACAAGAGATACGCACTCGTCTCCCATTTTTTCTATGTGGAATAGTCCGCATTCAGTGCCCACATCGGATTCCCGAAGATCTTCGACTCGGTTCACGATGGTAGCACCAACGGCGAGTGCGATACGGTTGTTATCGGACTTGCGGACACGTCGAATAGCCGAAACGTTGGCCCGCTCAAAGACATGCTGCGCCGTATCTGTAATATGTCGTGGCTAAGGCGTAGCTCGTGATATCGCAGGACTGGACCAACCTGAGATTCCCTTTTCGGTGATGACGAGGTCGGGCTTGAACTCGAGTATGCGTTTGCACTGCGCGATGACTTGTTCCTCTTCGACTTCTTGCGCGCGAGCCCAGTCACTCTCCTTGGAAAACTCCATATTGGTCTGACTTTCGCCCTTTTTGTACTCCAGCGGACAGTCCAACAATATGATACGGGGACGTTGTATCCTCCGGCGCATGTTGGGGTGCGTGATGTCCTTGTTTAGCAGAACGCCGTCCAACACGCGCGATTCCTCGATCGAACCACCTGGAATCTTCTCTACTCGTGCATATCGTTTGATATCGACGGTCTTGAGTCCATTTTCTTCCGTTGCAACAGTGCGAACGGCTTGAAGCGCGAGATGACACATAAGGTCGGACCAGCGCGCGACGAACTTGGTGCCGATTGACGTTTTGATGAGGGACAACATTTCTTCGTCTGAAGACGTATTGATGGGGACCGATATCTTGTTTATTATCTCCAGCGATTCCTTGAGAGCCTTGTTGTACGCCGAGATAATCACGACTGGGTGAATGTCACGTTCAAGCTGAGCGAGCGATTGCGCGAGGATTTCGCCAGCTGAAAAAGATATGAGGAGGTTTTCCGAAAATACACGCAGTGGAGGATACCTAGGATGATCACGCTTGTCGTTCCATCGCCACATTCTTCATCCTGGGTTCGACTGAGTTCAATCATGTTCTTGGCAGCAGGATGAGCAACGTCGATCTCACGTAGGATTGCGTTACCGTCATTAGTCAGTCTCGAGACGTAAGTAAGAGAGCGTAAGATGAGAGAGAGATGAAGGTCGTACAAGATACCGCCCATCGGATCTAAGATCATCTTGAGCATGGCTTTAGGACCCAAACACGTGCGAATCACATCAGCGATGGTCTAATTGGAAGAGATACATGTTAGAAGAGAAGAGATGCGAAAATGTCTCCGTCGCACCTTGGCCGCCGTGATGTTCGAAATTTGTGCTTTCCTGCCCGACTGTCTCTCGGGCGCAGTGTCTGGTAAATGACTCGATCAGCGCAGAAGAGAGGTGGAAGCGAGACAGTCTCGCACTCATTACAAATATTGGGGTTTGTCCCGCTTGCATTTTCAGTCAGTTCGGTAGTTGAAGCTGGCGTCTTCAAGGTCCTTGGAAGAGGTCTTTGATCCCACCGCGCTCGCTTAGTCAGCGTCACATCGGCACAAGCACTAATTGTCACGGTCGGTGGCAGTTCTGTAGCTCTTTCCGTTCCACGGTCTGCAGGTGTCAAGCACAATATGACACTAGACGTTTGGAGAAGCATACGCTATCAGGAAACGGGGTTGAGCAAGGTTTTGGGGTGGAATGGCGTCCCGAATTTGGGAGGCAAACCGCGCCGTTTGTTAGAGTGAACGGGGATTTTCGTACATACAAGCCACTTCTACACGAGCCGACGTACTCTCGTCTACCTACTGTCATAGGACTTGTCGTGCACTTTGTTAAGGGCCCTGCACCATCCAAAACATCACTGCCAGCACAGTGTGTCAACAACCTGTTCTGCCCTCTCGCTACTACACTAACCAGACTGCAGCCCAGCCGGGATGTTGCTGCGTTCGGCCCATCGGTTGTTATTCATCCTGCAATGTCGTTGCTTGAGCAGTGCACCCACGGCCAGCGATATATCGTCTACAAACGAAGAAACTACGAGGACGACGAACACGTTAAACTAGGGAAGTAGAAAACATAAAGCTATCACATCGGAGAACCAGGTCAGGGGTCGACAATATGCACATCGCCTCACAACGGCGGGCATGAACAGGAAAAGAGTCGATTACACGCCACGAGAGCCACAAGGCATGGTGTAGCATCGACAGTGGGTGGTACACTCTGCATCATAACGGGACGGAAGACGGCCACCACAGTGGATAACGAGTGAGGTGCATGCAAGGCGGAAAGATCTACCTCGAACGACAAAAAAAAGAAGGCCGACCCGCTCGAACGGTACCTGCATCTGCATACTAAACACATGGGAATCATCAAAACGACCGGGAGCGAGAGACAAATGGGACGGGACAGGTAAGGTAAGCGTGAAGCTCGTGGAGTTCGAACGCATGCGACTCACCGGACAGCGATCAGTACTACGCACGAGACCATTGCTCCGTGCGGTCACCAAGCGGTGAGGACACAACACGGTCGAGAAAAGGGTTGGAGACAGCGACAGTAAGCAAGGCCGAAGGAGTTCGGCAGCGGTCGACTCACAGGACAGCGTCACGCGAGTAGACGACAGGAAAGCAATCAGTCCTCGAGATCATCGCTCCATACCGGTATCAAGCGGCGAGGGCGGAGGTGAGGGTAGAAAAGGGCCAGAAACATGTGCTGTATAGCGCAAAGGATCAGAGCTTCGTCGACGAACTGAACGCCTGTGGTGAAATTCACACGGTTCCTGGACCGCTATGTCGCTCCCGTCGGAATTCATTCCTTCGGAGGGGAGTCGTCATAGCGTGGCATAGGCATCTGCAGGAGATAAACGAGGTTCACCATCGGAGTCCCGGACATCCAGGCGTATTCCCACACCTGGGCCTGATCTTGTTCCTTTACTATGTTGGGGCACTAATTTGCGAGTAAATAAGAACGGAGCACCTCAAGAGCTGATCCACCATGGCTGCATCCAGTTCTTCGCAAGGAGTCAACTTCTGGGAGGTTGTGATTAATCCCACCAACTTGAAATCCAAGACGCTACCTTTGGTTTCTCTTCGCAATCAGTACTCAATCAACTTCCACCTGTCTGTCTTCTCTATCTAGCTTTGCTGTTGCAGTTCATTCACTTTACCCCCAGCGCCTGGTTGGCATTTTTTTCGGCCTTGTAAGTTTATAGCATTTACGATTCAGCATGCGCAGGACTTGGTATTGCTACACAGCCTGTCATGGTTTGCGTTTGCACCCCTTATTCCGGACGCTATCAAGCAAGACCTCAAGTTAACGCCTGCGCAAATCGGTAGGTAATAGAGAACATTGGACACTCAGTACTCATTATCCTATAGGAAACTCTAATGTGGTCGCACTGTGTGCCACACTTCTTGTCCGCGTACTCGCTGGTCCTCTAATTGATCGTTCGTATGAATCTAGATATATTAGCTGCCTTCCTCATGCTACCCATTGTAGAGTATGGTCCGCGTAAAGTCATGGCTGGGTTGCTTTTTCTGGGCGCAATCCCTTCAGGATTGGCTGGAACTGCGCACACTGCCAGCGGACTCTACGTGATCCGCTTTTTCATTGGTATCCTTGGTGGAACTTTCGTTCCATGCCAAGCATGGACCACTGTGTTTTTCGACAAGAATGTGGTTGGGACGGGTAATTAGTCTTCAATCATACTGATCTGCTAGCTAATTTAGGTGTTTTTAGCCAATGCTTTAGCAGGAGGTTGGGGTAATGCAGGCGGGGGAGTGACGTTCGCAGTCATGATCGCCTTATACAATGGTTTGCTCCCATCTGGGTTCGCTTCCAAAGTCGCCTGGCGCGTAGCTTTTGTTATCGTTCCCGTTCCTTTACTCCTCCTTGTCGCGACCTCTGTCATGGTATTTGGGACGGACCATCCTGCTGGCCAATGGAGCGATAGGCACAAGGCAATTGCGCATGGAAATGACAGTCCTAAATTAGAACAAGTGCCTGAAGATGAAAGGACACTCACTCGTCCTGATGAAAGCAAAGGTGGTCTCGCAGACGTTCAGATCGCCGTCGTGCCAGTCGAGGACTCGAGTGCGTCATCTTTCCCATCACGACGAACAATCTATCAAGTTAACATTCATTGATAGACATGATTTCTGAGCTTGATTATGCAGTTAACGAACCGCTTACGCTGGAACTGGCGTTGAAGATCATCTCTACACCTCTGACCTGGCTTCCCGCACTAGCATACTTCGCGACATTTGGCTACGAACTTGCTATTGATGCCAACCTGGCAAATGTTCTTTTTTCACTCTACAAGTCGAACACATTTGGCCAAACCAAGGCCGGCTATGTCAGTTTCGTACCATAACTATCATTCCAGTCCTTACCCTTGACCTAGATAGCATCCATCTTTGGCTTACTGAACCTCTTCGTCCGCCCTTTAGGTATTTTTTTTTCTAAACTGTTATCACAATCATTGACTCGAGGGCAGGTGGATACATCGGAGACTTGGTGTACAGGAAATGGGGAGTTCCTGGAAAGAAGTACCTTTTGATCTTCTTTGGTTTTTCGCAGGGTCTGCTATCCCTTGGTCTCGGCATGTATATTGACAGCCACCATCATCCTTCTTGTGAGCGTAATTTCTGGTTTCGTCTATGAGACGCTGATTTGGGTCATAGTGACCGTAGTTATTGTGTTACTGGTCATTCTTGCCATAGCCAACGAGGCTGCGAATGGCGTCAACTTCTCGCTGGTACCCCACTGCAGTCCTTGTAAGTACGATCCCCACAATGAGTAAATTCTCGACTCACAGTGGTTTACAAGGCTCCAATGGTTTCATGGTAAGATCCTTGTCGTATGCCTGTCACTTGATACTATTAATTTCCGACCACAGTGCGGCATTGTGGGCGGTATGGGGAATTTCGGGGGTATTGTATATGCAATGGTATTTCGGTTCCAACCAGTCCCTGTTGGCAAGGCTTTCTGGATCTCTGGAATTATCGCGATGGTGGGTTTACACGATATCTTCATCAAAACCATTCGCTCACACCCGGGGGGTATTTAGGCCATCAACTTACTGATCTCCGTTATTCGTGTGCCACTGGTTTGATCAAATTCTGTACGGTCGGTCGTGTGTTCCTTTCTGATTTATACATATGCGACATGTGTCCCTTGATGAATGTTGATGTATTCGTGTAATATGGTCGTGTGTAGATCTATGGAGACGTCGGGGTGTATGATAAGCCAAGGATAAATGAGCTTATCGTCCAACCGGCTTCGTTTGCGTTCTTATCAGCTTGTATCGTTTGCGGTGTTTGTGCGTTATCTAGAACCCTTGAACCCCAGGCACCGCAGACGACAAAATTTGGCTGTAAAAGATCACCTGTGTGCCGATCGCAACAACCTGGTTTGTGGAGGACTGGCCATCATAATCAACAATCGAAAGTTGTGTCGGCATTTCCGCTCGCTCGCTCACGTCGCTCACCCTCATCGTTCCAGCGCGACTTGGCCTCCGGGCGAGTGATTCTAGGCCACCATTGCTAACACCACCCTCGCTCGGTGCATGTACATGCACGAGCATGAACACGTTCCGAGTCTGCAATGGACCAGTGATATTCCAATTCAGGGCGCCAATCTACAACTCCCACGTAGAAGAGTCAAAGCTTCCAAGCGCAAGGAACGTGCTTCGCAAGTATATCGATCGGCGCTCGATACCAATGAGAACAGACAGACAATGGATGTCATGAACGTACACCAACTATGTTTGAAACTCACCTTCAATCTTCTGCTGGGTGTGCTTCATCGGGTCCTGCAGCATCCCTCCTCAATTCTTCGGACTCGTCAGCTGCGATATCCATCAGCTCCTCTTCTTCGGTTTCATCGTATTCTGCTGTATCGTCGACCTCATCTGCCATTTCTGACTCGTTCTCCCCACCACCACCACCACCTTCACCTTCACCCTCACCTTCACCCTCACCCACATCCTCATTTTCGCCTGTCGGTACACCCATGTTGACATCTTCTGTTGTGTATGATATCGATGACGGGACAACTGGCCGAGGCAGAGTGGTAAATGGGGGTGGCAAGGCCCCCTTGGCCTTCCCTTTTGATCGTGAAGCTGATGATATACTTTCACCCTCCTTTGCTTTCCCCTTGCTTGAACTGTTATTACGATCGACGCCACTCTTTCTATTCTTGTCCCCCTTTGTGTTATCCCTGTAGACTATCCGGAAATTGAGAGATACCGAATGGTAAGAAAGACGCGAGAATTACTCTGAAGTTCATTTTGCAACGGATCGACCAAGTCCCCGAACTCGATCATTTCTAGTGCCTTGAGCACGTCGGAAGCAGAAATACTCTTGTGTTGCTTCGAGAGAGCTACGTCATGCGCGCTAAGCCCATAACGGTCAACATCATGAATTCTAAGGACCTTCAACCTCACGTTGCGGCTAACGCAACCCATGAGTTTCTTCGGGAGATACGACCGAAAAGTTGCTCACCCAGATAATTGATGAACACAGTGGACCCTTTGACCAGAGATAACACAGTCTCCTTTTGCAATTTGGCATTGTCTGGTATCTGCGAGACGCATGAAGCGCCGTCAAGAAATTGACCAACCCGCGAACTCACCGCTGATTTTGCAATCTTGGTGACGAGGCTCTTCGGTAACTCAAAGTTGTCGATGCCTTCTGAAACGAGGTCCTGTTGGGCTTGAGCAGATATCGGACCTCCGCCTGCATCCTTGCGTGGCATTATGTCACTCAGCACAAGGATACAAGAATTTCGCGAGAATGAACCTCGAGCTGGAGATAATCGTTGACTAGTAGAGTCCGGCTACTGCTTATGATACTCATAGCGGTCACGTGAGAGCGAGCAACTGGCTCAACTTCAAGTTCCTGACCACGATGACTAGTAGTATTAACGAACCTCTTCAGGTCTGAAATCGGTGCGCTTGTAGTTCAAAGGCGACTAGTGTGAGTGATGCTTGATTTCGTGCGCTTTTTTGACCTAATCTCAGTCTTGTTTTCTCGAACTGCAGGCCTCGATGCGACGAGGACTCCGTCTCTTGCTTTGGCTTTTCCTGGTTCATTGCGTTGGGATATACTTATTCACCAGGGGATATCTCCTGAGCCGGCTGTCCCTTCCAGACCGACACGAATGCAGGCATGATGGCTGCACCTCTCTCGCGACACACAAAAGAGCCGTCATACTCGTGATCGACGCCCTTCGATTCGACTTTATTTCCAGCCATCCCCCAGAACCTCCCTCGCCGTACCACCATAACATCCTGACTCTTCCTCGGGAGCTCACCGCTGCACATCCACAACACTCTTTCATGTTCAATGCTCATGCCGACCCACCAACTACAACGCTTCAACGTCTCAAGGGTCTCACAACTGGTTCACTTCCGACATTCGTCGATGCTGGAGAGAGCTTTGGAGGTTCAGCTATCGTTGAAGATTCAATCCTGCACCAGCTCGCAGCCGCCGGTAGGAAGGTCAGTTAGACGGCTTGCCTTCTATTTTCTCCTTTCTGAACGCCTGAAAGGTTGCTTTCGCAGGTGATGATACATGGATTACATTATTTCCTGATATCCTTGATCACAACATGTCCTTTCCCTTTGACTCGTTCAACGTCGAGGACCTCCATACGGTCGACGAAGGGGTCATTGCGAACCTCTTGCCCACGGTGATGAACTACCCGCACTCTTGGGACCTTGCGATTGGTCATTGTCTGGGTGTTGATCACGTCGGCCACCGCGTTGGCCCTGAGCATCCAGTCATGAAGACGAAACTGGAGCAGATGAATAACTTCCTCGCTGACCTTGTCAGTGCCATTGACGAGGACACACTGCTGGTCTTGCTTGGGGACCATGGGATGGACCGTGCAGGTAACCATGGAGGCGATAGCAGCCTGGAAACAATGTCTGCTGTTTGGATTTATAGCAAGGGCGCGGCATTATCCCAGGGATCAGCATCGTTGCCGGACAGCCTCGTTCCCACTGTCGTGTTCCCGGGAGAGACCGTTCCTCATCGTTCCATCCAGCAAATCGACTTCGTCCCAACCATATCGCTCCTCCTCGGCCTCCCCATTCCATTCAATAACCTCGGGAGCATCATCCCGGAAGTTTTCGACCGCGGGGCGAACAAAGCAGGGGTACAGAAAGCCCTCGAACTCAACGCGAATCAGATCAAGAATTATCTAGACACTTACCGCGCTAGTCGATCTGGCGGGGAACTCGATGGATTTTGGTCTCGACTTTCAGAGAGCTGGGTGGCAACACAGGCCGCTTCGTCCGCGGACTCCCTCCCCACTCTTTGGGAGTTTACTCGTCACTCCCTATCCGTGTGCCGAGCTCTTTGGGCACGGTTCAGTCTCCCTCTGATCATCGCTGGTCTTACTACTATAATCCTCGGCATTGTTGCAACATTTTGCACATACCAATTACTTGGCGAGAATGCCGAAAACTCGGAGGAATGTCTTACAATGGCATTATCCAGCGCATCCAAAGCCGCTGTTGCCGGGTTAGCATTGGGGAGTATAGCTTACTTTCTCCTGCAGAGTTTGCTGGAGGGTGTCCACCTCCATCATGCTTCCTTTTTTGGGGGCGTGCTGGCGTCTACGCTAACGTTCACGCTTTCGTGCCGCCATACTCTCCGTCGCGAACAGTTGACCGCTGTTCCAATCATTCTCGTCCTTCATGCACTATGTTTCGCTTCCAATTCCTTCATCTTCTGGGAAGATCGCATCATCCTTTTCCTCAGCATTACGTCACTTGTTCCGTCATTCTTGATCGGATTCACTGCGCCAACACCTCGTCTTCGATATCGCATTCTTGGCTTTTCTGCAGTCTTTGCAGCCTGTGTCAGGCTTATGGCAATGAGCACCGTGTGTAGAGAGGAACAACACCCTTATTGCAAGGTGACATTCTACGCTTCGTCTACTTCGTCCACTCCTCCCGTTCTCGCCCTGCTTCTCGCGCCACCTGTCGCCTTCTCCGTTCCGTTCGTCATCCGGCGCATTCTGGGCATCTCAAAATCGGAAAAGGGGTTGGCTGGAATATTTTACCCCTGGGTGCTTACTTCTGCTCTGCTTGCCGGAACTGGCTTTTGGGTCTTGGAATGGGCTCACTCAACGGGGTTATTCGGGGACAGCATGAATGCCCTGTTCCGCCTGGCACGGACGATGCTAGCAAGGGTATGTTTTGCGGCAATCGCGTTCGGGGGAGTGGCGTTATGGTGGACATCACCTGTTTGTCTCGAGATCAACTCCGAGGATACTCCCTCGCACAGCGAAACATTCCAGGGCCAACAAGCGCAGAAGACAAAAGTGACCATCCTAGGGTTTGCAAACGCATTCGGGTCGCCGTACTTTGTGTTCTGGACAATCTTTCTAAGTGCTGTCTGGCTTTGCACGCAACTCACCGGACAGGTGGTTTTGGGACTCGCGACTGTAGCCTTACTGGCACATCTTGAAGTTGTGGATAGTGTCCGGGATGCCCATGCTCTCGGTGATGCATTTGTATCGAGTAAATCAACTGCGGCTTTGGATCTCGACGCGCTCAAGCGAGAGCTGTCGTTCTCGGAAGTCGTTCCTCTCGCGCTTCTAGCGCTTCATACGTTCCATGGGACAGGTCATCAACCAACGATACCCTCGTTACAATGGAAGACGGCTTTTATCTTCACTCCCACGCTTTCCTTTCCCTTTTCGCAGTTAACGGTCATCATCAACACGCTGGGGCCTCATTTCTTGATGGGTCTTGCCTCACCACTCCTTGTTCTCTGGAACCTTCCACCGTTACCTCCGCCACGCGGCCTGATGGCCTCCTCGTTGCGTGCGGGCCTGGCCATTATGCTATATTTTATGGTTCTTCTGTTGGGAAGTGCTACATGTGCAGCTGCGCTGAGGAGGCACCTCATGGTCTGGAACATTTTTGCGCCGAGGTACATGTTTGCTGCGATATCAGTTTTCGCTATCGATTTGGGTGTCATTGTTGGTATTGGCATTGGGGTGGGTAGGGTCCGAGAACGGATAGAGAAGATATTTAAGAGGATAGCTTGAGCTATGTAGAGCCCGTTAATAGATTCCTGTTCTTGTCTAGACCTATGAGATGGACGCGACTGATGTCCTCCTTATACAGCTAGTCAATTACCATGAGCTGCGAAAGTAACTGTAGTACTAGTTGGCCGTCAAGTGAAACATGGACTTATTTCTCCCACCCCGGAGACAATTGTCTCCTCGGAGCTGGAGCGGAAACGTCGCTGTCATTACATACAAAGAGCCCAGTGAACCCTTGTCATCAAGTTCTTCCCTTCCAACACCTACTTTACTCTCTGCTACTAACTATCCTTGCCGGGCGCTTGTCTCGATAACTTCTCCCCACAGACACCGAGGGCAGTCCACCTTGAGGCACACCATGGTGACGATGAGCCTTCAGCTCCCTGATCTCTTGTCCTTTTGCAGTGTTTTCGAGCTGCGGACCAGCAAGCACTGCAAAGGGGTCTCTAATGCTTCTGAGAAGTGGTTGCTGGAATCTGGCGTCGCACTTTCCTCCATGACGTGGAGCGCTTCCAAGCCAGGACTATTAGCGGCAGCTTGTCATCCCACCGCAGACCCGACACAACTTCGCTTCATCACCGATTTCCTCAGTCTACTGTTGCACCACCGCGAACAGCCCGTACTAGTATCCCAAGCTGCTAGTGCCACTACCACTAGGACACCATGTTCGGAGGGTGCCGATACGTTCATAATGCTGTGAGTCGTTTGAATTGACTTTTTCAAGTATCGGTCGCCAATGGCATCATTAATGATGGGTTCATTTCGTGCCTGACGCCTCATTTCCTCCCAATGGGCGCACACGCACACGGATTTACTGACGCAGTCTCTCGGACCGGTTGTCGCGTGCAGCAGACAGGCACCCAGGGTGGTACGCACGGTTCGTCAAATCTCGGCGATGCTACGTCAACGCGAGGCGCCTACTCGCCAAGCATAGCGCAGAGGGCCCTCTCCCAGATCTCGAGTCTTATGTTGAACACAGACGGGACGCGTCTGGGTGGCGGATGGCGCTGGAGATGGTGCAGTATGCTAGTGACACGCACGGTTCAGATGCGTTCCTGGGGGACGCGTTGCTTCGGCAACTTCATGATCATGCATGTGATATTGCTGCTTGGTCCGAGGTAAGTGTCTATCTCAAGTCATATCGACGCAAAGAGTTGCTGATGCGACGTTCGACACCCCCACAAAGGACATCGTATCATGCGCCAAGGGCTTGCCTCGGAAATACGAAGCAAATATCGTCACCATTCTGATGAGGGAGCGGAACGTGCCGCTGGAATGCGCCGTCTCCGCTGCGGGGACGCTCGTGAAGCAGAGCGTGGAGGCGCTTTTGGCGACCGAGGAAGCGCTTCTTTTGGTGCCTGTTTTCGCCGCTGATCATGAGGTACGACGGTACCTCCGCGGAGTGCGCGACTGGATTGCTGGTTTTGTCAACTGGCTGTACGAAACGCAGCTCTTCTTGGGCGAGAAAGGAAACGAGGTGAGAGCGTTTGGATGGGTGTTCATTCCTATCCCGCCGTGAGGCAGTGTCACCGAGGACGTTCAGAGTCTTGAGGGGAGGCGGTCGTAGTCGTGTTTGTTCGCACGTTGTAAAACACTGGATGAATTTCTTGAGCTAATGGCAACAAGCGATCAGTCCCCTAACTCATACAACACCTTTGTTATCATGATTCATCGTAACACTTTCATTTCAGAACGCTACTTATGGACCGTCGATATTCAATTTCCCGAACTGATGAGCAGTTTCATTTTCTTATAGGTCCTGGATCCAAGATCTCGTAGAGTTGAGACTAAGTGAAGAGTCTGCGGTGGTGATACGGCACTGTCACATTCGTGGTTGACGCGGACGGTCGTGCACAGATACTCTACATCTCGAAAATGGCTTGGCACCGAATTTGTACGAGTTGAATGATATCCTGGATTGTTTTCAATGGAATTCCTCCGATATCGTGTCAATCAAGAAGCTATAGACGACCACATGCCGGACTTGAGGGGCATCGAGCGGATAATTAATGTTCACTGGTATTACAGGCAGGACGAAGTACGCAGATCTCAGATTATCAAGTTAAATAGCACCCTGCAGCTACATAATCTCCTTGGGTCTAGTGAGGATGTTTTCAGCTAGGCCTTACGTTCGAGCGGACGAAACAAACATGGACATCAGGAGCAAAATCATCCGTCGAACAACCAATGAAATACACATGTTCAAACGTCGACGTATACAACATTGAATACATGATGATAATGTCCTTGGGTCTAGCGAGGATGTTGTTAATTAGGCCTTACGTTCGAACTGACGAAACAAACATAGACTCGGAGGAACACAGGACCGACCATACAAAGTTTGATCAAACCAGACTGAGTGGCACACGAATGCCGGAGATCAGTAAGTTGATGGCCTAAACATTTCCCGGGTGTGAGCGAATGGTTTCGATAAATATTTCGATATTGTATGACCCACCATCGCGATAATTCCAGAAAGCCAGAAAGCCTTGCCAACAGGAACTGGTTGGAACCGAAATACCATTGCATATACGATACCCCCGAAACCTCCCATGCCGCCCACAATGCCACTCTGTAACCGGAATATTAATAGCATCAAGTGACAGGCATAAAACAAGGATCTTACCATGAAACTATTGGAGCCTTGTAAACCACTGTGAGTCGAGAATTTACTTATTGTGGGGATCGTACTTACAAGGATTGCAGTGGGGTACCAGCGAGAAGTTGACGCCATTCGCAGCCTCGTTGGCTATGGCAAGAATGACCAGTAACACAATAACTACGGCCACTATGACCCAAATCAGCGTCTCATAGACGAAACCAGAAATTACGCTCACAAGAAGGATGATGGTGGCTGTCAATATACATGCCGAGACCAAGGGATAGCAAACCCTGCGAAACACCAAAGAAGATCAAAAGGTACTTCTTTCCAGGAACTCCCCATTTCCTGTACACCAAATCTCCGAAGTGCCCACCTGCCTCCAAAGTCAATGATTGTGATAACAGTTTGGAAAATTTAAAACTTACCCAAAGGGCGGGCGAAGATGTTCAGTAAGCCAAAGATGGATGCGATCTAGGTCAAGGGTGAGGACTGGATGATAATCATATTACGAAACTGACGTAGCCGGCCTCGGTTTGGCCAAATGTGTTCGACTTGTAGAGTGAAAGAAGAACGTTTGCCAGGTTGGCATCAATAGCAAGTTCGTAGCCGAATGTCGCGAAGTATGCTAGTGCGGGAAGCCAGGTCAGAGGTGTAGAGATGATCTTCAACGCCAGCTTCAGCGTAAGCGGTTCGTTAACTGCATAATCGAGCTCAGAAACCATGTCTATTAAAGAATGTCAACTCGATAGATTGCTCGTCGTGAACGAAAAGATGACGCACCCGAGTCCTCGAGTGGCGGCAAGGTGACCTGAACGTCTGCGAGACCACCTTTTTTCTCAGGATCGTCTTTGCTTTCGCCAGGACCTTCAGACAATCGTTCTGATTTAGGACTGTCACTTGCACGCGCGATTGCCTTGTGCCTATCGCTCCATCTGCCAGCAGGATGGTCCGTCCCAAATACCATGACGGAGGTCGCGACAAGGAGGAGTAAAGGAACTGGGACGATAACAAAAGCCGCGCGCCAGGCGACTTTGGAAGCGAGCCCAGATGAGAGCAAACCATTGTATAAGGCGATCATGACCGCGAACGTGACTCCCCCGCCTGCGTTACCCCAACCTCCTGCTAGAGCATTGGCTATAAACACCTAAATTAGCTAGCAGATCGGCCCGGGTATGATTGAAGACTAATTACCCGCCCCAACCACATTCTTGTCGAAAAACACAGTGGTCCATGCTTGGCATGGAACGAAAGTGCCGCCAAGGATACCAATGAAAAAGCGGATCACGTAGAGTCCGTTGGCAGTGTGCGCAGTTCCAGCCAATCCTGAAGGGATTGCGCCCAGAAAAAGCAACCCAGCCATGACTTTACGCGGACCATACCCTACGATGGGTGTGAGGAAGGCAGCTAATATATTTGGAGTTATACGAACGATCAATTAGAGGACCAGCGAGCACGCGGACAAGAAGTGTGGCACACAGTGCCACTATATTAGAGTTTCCTATGGACAATGAGCACTGGGTATCCAATGTTCTTTTTCACCTACCGATTTGCGCAGGTGTTAACTTGAGGTCTTGCTTGATGGCGACCGGAATAAGGGGTGCAAACGCAAACCACGACAGGCTGTGTAGCAATACCAAGTCTTGCACAGGCCGTATCGTAGATGCTATAGGAACTTACAAGGCCGACAAAAATGCCAACCAGGCGCTGCGGGGTAAAGTGAATAAAGCGCAACAACGAAGTTAGGCTAGCGAAGACAGACAGATGGAAGTTGATCGAATACTGGTTCCGAAGAGAAACCAAAGGTAGCGTCTTGGATTTCAGGTTGGTGGGATTGATCACAACCTCCCAGAGGTTGATTCCTCGCGAAGCACTGCCAGTGGGTGCAGCCATGGCGGATTAGCTCTTGTGGTGCGGCGTCCATCGACCCTCTTATTTTTTTCTCGACTCGCCAATTAGTGCCTCACGGTACCATAGTAAAGATTGGGCCTCAGTTTGCAGGATCCTGGCATGCTGTACTATGAATCCTCGCCGGGATCTGAACTGTCAAAGAGTTGAAGGACCCTGAATAGTTGTTTCATTCCCGCGCGCCACAGTAATCTATTATCTAGTGGGTGTTTCATTCACCCCCTCCTCCTCTAGTACGCCTGTTTAATAACACGCAAAGCATCAAATGCAATGTATCACAGACAGTCTCGCTCACTCATGTTCTTGGGTACCAACGTGCCGTTGAACCAGCCAGAGCTGACCAATGGGAGACAGAAGGCCAATGCCCCACTGAGATGATGATGGAAAAAGGACCCCCCTCGCTACTCTACGACGCTGCACTCGTGCTACTCCGGCATCTCCCGCTCTGGACTCCTGACACTCCTACCCTCGACTCCCTGCTGCTCCAAGCTCTGTCACGACGCGGCCCTGCGGGCCGCCCCGCTCCATCGGTACAGCCTGTCCCAGCTGTGTTCTGTGCTCCATTGATCATCATTTTCTCCCTATGTACATTGCCTTCATGCATTAGCTTCGGACCCAGAATTCCTCCGGGTCTCTACCATATATAATCCCCTATATTTACTCTGTTGTACCTTCAGTACAAATATCTCAACAATGATTCTAAGTCACCTCATTTTGAGTTTGGCTTCTGTTACCACCTTCCTCTACTCTGAAATATGAGGACAGTGAGCTTGGCATGGGCACAACACATAGGTCCTGCGCCAATGTCCTCAACCCCTCCGTTTCCTGGTAAACCCTCCTTCGTAACTCCGAATGCTGCTGTCAGTCAATGACCAACGCTGGATCCCCTATACCTCATCTCCGAATCCCCTATACCTCATCTCTGACTGGACTTTGGTCCATACCCTCTGGACTTTGTTCCACACCTCTGGACTTTTAGCCCCTATCCCTTCGGACCTCCTGGACTTCATTCCACACCTCCGGAGTTTTAGCCCCTATACCTTCGGACCTCCGCCAGACTTGAATTCAGAGGAATTGGACTCTGACAATTACAAAGCGTATATAAGACTTGACTGAGTCTGAATATATAATATCTCTCTTGACTAGCAACCGCTGTCATTCTTACAGGATATAGAGTGCTAGATTCGCTAGGGGAAAATCCTATGCAATCAATCCTCCAGGCCCAATCTAGTTATTGTTACATGTTATGACTTGCTTTTTCTTCACACTTATGCTTTTACTTTCACTCTTGTACTCGCATCAAACTCGCCTGTTCCATCCTCAACTTAGGACATTATTTCTCTTGTCGCTGACTCATCCACTTTCACTCATCCTTATCTGTTATCTCACTTGCTTCGTCAGCAACTACTTCCTCCACCTTCTATCTCATTCTTCAACCTTTGGTACCTGCCCTAACTATGCCTGCCCTCAATCTTGTAACCGGGTATATAAACCCACTATATCTATCTCTTGTACTTTAGCTTAGATCTCCTCGAATCACATCTCTCTGTCTTGGCTCCTTCTGGCTTAAAACCAGTTGCCTTGAACCCTTGAACCTTCGAACCTCTGAACGAGTCTGTTCCCACTCTAAAAGTGGAACATCCTCCTTGGGCTTCGTGCTACCATTAAGAGCACACTATCTCTTTGAATCTCCGACTTAATCTTTTGAGGCTACACTCATCCCTATCTGGGCCAAGCGTAAACATTACGCTTGTCCCTACCCGGGCCAAGTGTAACCTTGAAAGACTAAGTTGAAGGTTCAAAGAGATAGCGTGCACTAATAGTAGCATGAAGTCCAAGGAAGATGTTCCACTTTTAGAGTGGGAACAGACTCGATCAAGGGTTCAAGGGTTCAAGGGTTCAATGGTTCAAAGCAACTGGAGTTTAAGCCAGAAGGAGCCAAGACAGATAGATGTGATTTGAGGTCAAAGCTAAGGTACAAGAGTAGGTAACTGGTAACTAGCTCAAGTACAACGAAGGGGAACTAAGTAAATATCATATGAGAGAAGCATAAGTAATAGTCATACGATGGGGTAAGTGAGTCCAGGAATAAGGTACATATTCCAGTTATGAGGGAATCCAAGTAAGAACGTACTTGGAGAACGGAGTAACAAAGGCTCAGAAAGAGACTATGGTAGATCTCCTCGAAATGGTCAAGTTAGATAAAGACAAGGACAAGAGGAAGGGCATATCCTGTGAGCAGCAGGGTTTGCGGATTAGGTGGCAATAAGACCTGGTGAAGGGCTATGAGGAGTGGGGGATCAACGAGGAGTTTGAAAGTGAAACGACCAGAACCCACCTAAGGGTCTAGTGTTTGTAGTCACAAGAGTACTAGTGAGGATGTTCTGGGAAAACAAGACTAAAGAGTCTTGTACTACTTGGCTATAGTATTTATACTACTAGTACATGTGCACAGACCATGCAGTGCTTATCTACAGTTGCTATACTTGTATTACTAGGTCTGAGACTGGGGAACATGAGGCAACACAAGTTGCGTGTTTATTGGGGGATAAGCATACCTGTGCGGGCATGTGTTGGATAGGGGGCATGAGGTGCGCATGAGGCGCGTCGCATGTTAAACTAGAGCGCGTCACTGCAAGATCAATATCATGGGAGAAAGTTGGGCTTCGTGGGAAAGTAAGCGAGTGAGCGAACATAGGGGCTATTGGAGTATTCAGTGAATTGTGAGTGAATGAGCGTCTGGAAAAATAAGGAAAAATAGGGGCGTTTGTAACAGAAAGGGTGACGATAAGACCCAGTGAAGGGCTATGAGGAGTGGGGGAATGACGAAGAGCTGAACAGAAAAAAATACAGGGGCAAATCATAACAGTTATAAGCTGGTGATAGGACAACTCTATCTACCAGATCAAACAGAAGATACTAAAGAAAATTAAACTACTGAGTGAGTGAGAAACTTAACTAATTGGATCCCTGGTTGTTCTTCCTTTCCTGATGGTTAGTCAAGGATAAAAGGGTTGGCTTTGTTCCTAGCTAATATAGATCCTAAGTAAAAGAAGGAATTTGTAGACTATTCCTAGTATTACTGACTAAAAGGTTGCTAGTGTTACTAGCTAAGATGCATACAGAATTTGTACTAAAGAATGTGTAAGGGTTCTAAAGCTAATGGTATAGCTGTTCAGGGTGTGAATAGACTACCTCATATAGTAATATCTTGAGGTGCTAGTATGAGTTGTTTGGTTGTGTTTACAAAGTTATAGGCAATACCACGTTTAGTGCCTCTATGATGAGTAGCTAGATTCCTGGGAATCTGTGGTGACTATGTCTAGTGGTAAGCTGTAGAAATGTTTCCTAAAGGGGATCACTCAGTTCTCATGCAATATGGGTTATTTGTAACCAACTTTATTGGGTAACTGGAGTGGAATGTGTGTCAGCAAGATCTCTCTGAGATGGGTGCAGCAGGTTACTAAGTATTCCTAAACTAGATTTGCTTAGATTACAGTGGCAGTGTATGTATGCCCACTTAGTAAGAGCTTATGTAAGAGTAGCTGTGCTCTGTGCTCCATTGTTCATCATTCCATTCCCTGACTTCTTCTGGGTTTTGAGTAGTATATAAGTCCCCTGTAATATTCTGTTGTACCTTCAGTACAAAAATTAACTAAGTCACCTCCTCTCGAGTCCGACTTCACTTCCCTCTTCCTCTACCCTAAATATGAGGACATGAGACCTGACAAGGGTGCAACACATAAGTCCTGCACCAACATCCTCACACCTCTGTACCTTCATACCTCCACACCTCTGTACCTCTGTACCTTCATCAACTTTGGTCGAACCTCCATTTCCTTTACCTATCTCTCTTGGATCTCACCGGACTCGAACCCAGAGGATCTGGACTTGACAGTATTTTTGTACTGCCTCTTGTCACAATCCCTTCCACATCATCATGACTACATGTACCACCTGAACCTCATGCACCAACATGTTGCAGTCTGCCTTTGGCAGCACTCGCACTGTACCAGGCAAATTTGTCAGCTTAACCCAATATGCCACACCTTCAGCATCAGCAAGGTGGCATGCCAGCCCTGCCCCTTCACTCACTCCGCTCCCAGAAGACCAAATTTCAGAAGTCTCTCGTTTCCGGACCTTACTGGAAGACGAAGAACATGACTGGGGCAATAGATGCCCTGAAACTCTGTTACCAGGAGCATGAGCAGGAGGTGGAGGTGGAGGCCGAGATGATGACCTAGAAAATCCTGACAGCGATGACTCCTCCACTCTGGACTCCGAACGCCTCTTTGGACACAAACCCAGAGAAGAGGAAGTCAACAATGTCCCTTTGGCTTTCGAGCCATTCAACCAACTGGCTAACACCATCCACGATATGACTGGCCAAGCACTCTGTCACATGAGTACTACTAGTGACACAAGAACCAAAGTCCAAGAACCAGACACCTTTGATTGGTCAGACCTGAAGAAACTCCGTTCTTTCATAGTGCAATGCAAAATCAACTTCCAAGCCAATGAGAAGGCTTTCCGAAAAGACTGAAGCAGAGTAACCTTTGCACAGTCATACCTCAAAGGAATGGCCCTCAAACTACTTCGAGCCAGACTTGCTCGGAGATACCACTCTTTCTCGTCATCCTCTTTGGATGATAGACTGGCAATCCTTCCTATACAAACTACAGTCCAATTTCGGCCCTCATGACCCTGTCGCTGAAGCAGAAGCTCAACTCAAGCAACTGCACATGAAGAACACTCAGTGAATCTCAAAGTACATTGTTAAGTGGAATCACCTCGTGAACCAAGTCCGAGAATGGGGACCCAGTGCTCTGCACCAGAGTTTCTACATTGGACTTCCAGATCGTATCAAGGACAAAATCACTTGTCACAGCAAACCTGATAACATCCATGACCTTCATACCCTCTCTCAGCAAATCGATCAGAGGTACTGGGAGTGCAAGGAAGAAATTTCGCATGCTCTGAAAGCCCCTGTTTCGACCTCTTTCAATCATCACAGCTCCAATAAGTCATTGAGCTCCACTCTGACTAACTCCTCCGCACCCAAGGACGATAAATCCAAAGGCTCTTCTCCATCTTCCAACTCCAGTTCTTCCGGGGGAGGGAACAACAAGAAGGGTAATAACAGCAACCCTCCCAAATCTGACATGATTGCTACGAAATTAGGCAAAGATGGAAAACTCCTTCCAGAGGAACGTCAATGCTGGATGAATCTTAATCTGTGTCTCTTCTGTGGCGAGAGTGGACACTCTGCCAAGGACTGTCCGAAGTCCACCTCCAGAGCGTTGAAAGCTCGTGCAGCTACCACAACTATGGAAGCTCCAGCATCGACCTCTGCTTCTACGGAGGCAAAAAATTAGAGCGTGACTCTTGCATGTCAACACAGGCTGGCAGTTGCATTGATCTGAACTGTGCTATCATGGAACTATATCTCAATGTGTCTGCTCTTTCCAATCTGAACTCTCTACGTCCTTTTGTCTCACTCCCCGTACATAACCTCTCTAATGTACCCATCCTTGTTGACTCTGGTTTGACTCATTGTTTTGTAGACACTGTGTTTGTCACAAAAAACAACATTACTGTGTACTCTGTCTAGTGTTGCTGCAGCTATGACTTTTAGTTGACTCGAGTCACAGCTAAGTTGGTGGCTATTCACACATAGCCGAGCTGCCAGCTCTGAATCCTCGGCTCAAGCTGGCCGAGTCGACTCACAGTCGACTACAGCTGGATCACATGTAGACTACACGTTCTGGTGCACACCATACTTGCTCAATTTCAACTACTGATAATGTTCTATTGTACATAGTCCTTGTATTCATCGTCATAGAAATTTCCACGGAGGAATGGAGAGGTGTTGGCCACGAGGGGGATGGGTTGCCTATTGAGCAAACATCAACAATGATGCTGACCATCATGACGGACAAGGCAAGAAGAATGTATTGCAAGAACAAACACTGGGGGGAATTTTAGCTGTCTACCATTCCGATGAGGAATAGATTGCAGAGGCATGTCTTCTGTGCGGCGAGCGTCCCAGAGTCAATGTTGAATTGTCGATTGCTTTCGTGAGGACCTGGCCAGCGTTGTACTTGAAGAGGTTGATGAGGGTGCTGTCCATGAACTGTGAATCCGCACTGGGAGCCACTTCACCATGTGGTCCCTATACCAAAGGACCGAAATTGATGTATTCAGTCAAATCGTAGATAAGACCATCATAGATACCAAGGGCGCATCCGTTAGTGTTCACCATGCTAGATATTTCCTGGGGGGTATAGCCCATGTAGCCAACATGGTTATTCTAGCGCATGATGGTCATGCTCTCAAAGTACCAGTCAGGGTGTGAGTCATTTCTGACTGCACGGAAATCATGGTATTGTGCATTGAGATCCATCATGTTTGCCGTGCTAAGTTGGACCCATGGACTGACTGACCCAGAAACACCATTGCATAGTGTGCTGACCTGCCAAAACAGTGAGAAATAAGTGCATGCAAAATAAAGAGATCGATGCACCTGAACAGGGAATACGTTGGTAGCATCCTGACCGCCATACTGCAGGATTGACTTGGTGGGGATGACACTGACAACTCACTGATGTGTCAACGCAACTGGCATGAGGTCAAACACCTCACCACAAATTGCAGTGTAGACATTATTCGCCGAGTTTGAAAAGGAATGTGATGCAAGCTCCGAGGTGCTGAAGACATGTTCTGTGGGACAGATGACAACCCCAAGAATGGCAATGATGAAAACCGCACAAGCACAGATGAACCAAATGATAATGTTGAGATCAAACTTCTCCTGCCAAGCTTGACAGATGTCCTCACATTTCATCCGGCCGAACCATTTGAGGAAAATGGATGGTATCTATCAGGTCAGGAGCCAGCATAGCAAGACCCAGCATTGACAAGCCGACGTCTCCTTGACGACTTTGGTTGTTCCGTTCTCCATAATTTCACCCGCCAGAGCCTCTTTAGCAATCAATCCTTCCTTATCAGTGTTCTGGAACATGTTCCTGAAAGGCACGTATGACTTAGAACCATAGTTGGAGTTGGTCTCTTCCCAGTTGGACATCAGTCAACTCTGGTTGTTGAAATTATCAGAATGGAAAGATTTATGGTCCTCATAATCGTCTTCATAGAGATTTCCACGTTGGAATGGAGAGGCGTTGGCCATGAGCAGGACATGTGCTTGGGAAGATACTTGGTTGTAGGGATCTGCGTAGTCATCTGGGGGGAGTCCCGGGGATGCGTAGGGAGCATACGGGTTGCCTATTGAATGAACATCAAGGCCAGCTTCTGCCTCCGCATCGCGGAGGCAGTTTCATTTCTGCTCCTCCACATCAAGAGAATGGAGACGGTCTTTGAGAGAGTGGAATGCAGCTTGAGACAAGAAGACCTAGGTTAAGAGTAAGACAATCAGTGTAACAGACACTACAATCCACCAGATTATTTCTCTATTTTTTCTCCTTTTTCCTATAGCTAGAACAACAGATAACCGCAATTAACCCCTATAACCCGGACACTACACTTTCACTAGTAACTGATTCCTAATCAGTTATACTGGTCACACAATAGTCACACCCTAGACATTGTCTAGCATCTTATCCTAGACATC
>JBBPNA010000135.1:0-65505 GCA_038090555.1 Boletus subcaerulescens | reverse complement strand
GTGGATTGATGTAGTCGTCAACAGATTTACCCTTCAATAGTTCTTCTAGATCCTTCTCCAGGGCTGCACGAATGTCGCCTTCGGCTAGGCCAGGCTTTCCGGCAGTGCGTTTTCGCAGACGCTTCCCAAGCTCCAGGAGATGCTGGATGATAGTGGCACTTGCTGCGTCATGCGTGCCAGTCGTACTGACTTTTTTCTTGACTTTGTCAGTTCCACCGGACAGCTTAGCCAAGTCTATTTGCTCCTTAATATTCATGAGTGTTTCATCCACCGTCCGCAGCTCGCCACACTGGGAAAATGAGTATCACGATAGCACAATAAAAACGGCTGATATGACCCTTGAAAATTGATGTATACCCCTTGTCCGTCTTTTTGGCCACCATCGTTCCACCAACCTTGCAGGTACAACAGAAGAAATTGCATTTCAAGCCCCCATGACTGCATTCCTCGGCTTGCATTGGGTTGTCGCCTGCATGAAAGAGGTCGTAGGGAATCAACATAATTTCTTCTTGATACTTTGAGTCCCATGCGAGAACTCCAGTCTCAGCAGCTTTCCTGTGAGTGCCAGACATCAGTACAGTTTCAGGTCCCAGTGGGGGGAGCATCACACCTTAGAGAGTCCCGAAATCTGTGCATTAACTCGAGAGGGGTCGCATGTGGCGATGACGAGACAAAGCGCACACAGAACTCCTTTTCCACCATCTCACGCGACATGGCAGCATTGGACATGTAGATAACGTGATGTTTGTTCCACTGCTTCGAAATGTTCGCTGATACGTCATCCATGAAGATGACGAGGGGCACAGTGAGAACCAATCGGCCCCCTGACTTCATGCAGAGCGGATTGGGCATGCTCTTTAGGAAAGGAGTAGATGATTCTAATATTCCTATCCACTCAATCCATTGTAGTAAATAGAGTAAATATGAGACGAACCCATGAACGTGACTCCCGATGCATCGGAACAACTTGAAAGCTCCTCAAATGTGTGAGAAAAGGTTGAGACAGGGACAATGACTTGCTCCAGATCAACTGCAAAGCCTTTCTGCACAAGCTCAGGTGAAATGGAGAGAAGCAACAAGTTTCACTACTTACATCAGTCTGAGAAACCCTATTCCCCAAGGAGAGGACTTCAGTCTCCAGTGTTGGGCCAACTCGTGCTTGAAACAACTTCGTTGGGATAAAGTACCCCTTGGTGCTCTGTTGCAGTAGCTCGTCGACAAAAAAAACCTTGCCATTGACCCAAACAGAAGGTGGAGCTAAATCATCTGGGAGACCCATAAGCATCTTGCTGCCATGCTGCACCTGGGACATCCATCCCTGTCCATCTTCAGGATAGTCCTGCATGGTTAATCGAGTCAACAGGTTGGCAAAATCCTGTGGTAAGGTCGATAAGCTTTGCCTAGGATCAGAGCAGTTGGTCCACATACGAGAGCAATAGCCTTGCTGATCAAGTTCAAGTAGAATATGTTCCCAGAGGGGGACATTATTTTTTCAGTTGGACTTTGAAGGAGCTCGGTGATTCGGTCTTGTGACGACTTCACAGTAAAACAACTGGGGACATCAGGTGTGCTGAGCGCTGTCGCCCACTCCAGTACGGCCCTCTTTTGTTGATCTGAAAAGTGGATCCGAGGTGAAGAAAATAGCAAATGGGTGAGAAATTCCTGTCAAAACATCAGGAAATATAGGAGGGTGAGCAGATGCGACATACTGCCTTTGAGCACCAAGGATAGTATGGGGAGTTAGAAGAGACTACAGTATCCCTCAAACGTGTCTGTGTCCTGGAACGATAGTTCGTTCCAAAGAACAGGACTGATCGGTCGTCAGCATGGACCTTACATGACAGTATTCACACTTATACCTTTAATCTCTGAGGCAAGATCATCAAATAATCCATTTTCATCATCACTTTCATCCGTGGTATCACAGTTCATCTCAAGACCAAGCTCGACATCTGGATGCAGCAAGCACGTTATGGCGGGTTTCCCCTCCTCCATTTGATGCTGCATCTCTTCAAAGTGGTCCGTGAACGCATACCTGCGGTCCGATAATAAATCACCACAGAGATCTCCAAGCGGATAATCCACATCATCAGGGAATTCCTCAGCCTGCGGAGACATTGAATAGGGAGATGACAGGTGCGGATCGTCTGTGGGAGACATGGGATCAATGGAGATCGAAAGTTCGGGTTGCATCTTAAAAGGAGCTAAATGAATATTCACGGGAACATTGTTGACAATGGTCTGAAGAGCTTGAATACAGCGGACGTGCTTTTTTGTCCAAAGGTGCCCGGAAATATGGCTGCGACGCATCGAATGTGCGACGCCAGTAAACCTCTCGCAAACTTTGCATTGGACTAGCCCCAAGATGGACAGATCAAATACTGGACAAAGACAGGTCTGATCCTCCATGGAGCAGCAAAAAAAAACATCTGCATACCATTTGGATCAAGGGAATCATGGTTCCTGGACCTGGGCATCAGACCATAGCAGCAATAGGTTGAATGCACGCCGGGAGGAGGAAGAAGACGCTATCCAGTGTATAGTTGGTGAAAAACTGAGAAAACTGCATCTGCATGGCCATTGTCTTGCTGCCTGCACGAGGTTTGGTATGTAAAACCATTCCGATCCCTTCCAGGTGAGCGAGGCAGGATGGAGATGTCGATGAGGCAGCTTCAAGCGAGTTCCCGTGGGACGTCCTATGTGCACGTGATGCTTTCAGATCTCAGTCGACAACAAGAAATGCTCCAATCTCTCAGTCAACGTGACAGGAAACGATGTCTCTTCCAATACCATGAGTGATGAGTGCTATTCGGAGCAAGACGAAATTGATGTTTCTCGTACAAAGCTGCTTGAACGATGACAAATGTCACTTTCTCTCATTTACTCGCATTTTTCACTGCATCGGATGGCATCGCCAATAAGAATCTTGTTTGAACAGTTCCCAAGTGGCTGTGGCCCACTGCTTCTACAGATTATGAACATCCATTCCGAGACCCACTCTCCCTCTTAATCGACATCTACATCAAGAATCCCTTCACTGCATTGGATGGCATTGTCAACGAGAATCTCATTGAGTGGTTCTCCAGCGAGGTCCAGGCCACCAAGGCACGGTGCTTTCCAGATTATGATGGAAAACATCCATTCCGAGACCTACTCTCTCTTAATTAATACCTACATCAAGGATCCTGCGCAGCGTGAATATCTCTTCGATGCCATGGACACCACCCCTTGTGTCAAACGCAAAGCTGACTGGGCTCTCTGATGGATCTCGGAGGAACATTCAATGTTTGCCAAGTGCTTGGTAGCCTTTGCCGCAGTCAAGGCATTTTCATCTCCGGTTCTTTCACATCCATCTTCTGGTTGAAGAAGCGTGGCTTGATGCCTGGTCTCACATTCTCAAACGAACTCATTAGCTGTGACGAGGGAATGCACACCGATTTCGCGTGCTTGCTCTCCAGCCACCTCAGGCGGCATCCTCATCCGCGTGTCGTCGAGCAGATCATCACAGAGGTGGTCAAGATCGAACAGGAGTTCTTGACAGGTAAGATTCGTTTGAGAGCTATACTGGATGCTGAGCATTGTTTGTAGATGGGCTGCCTGCAGCTTTGATCGGAATGAATGTAAAGCTTATGTGCCAGTACATTGAGTTCATCGCCGATCGTCTATTGGTCTCTCTAGGCAACAAGAAGATCTACAATGTCACGAATCCATTCGACTTTATGGACATGATTTCTCTGCAAGGCAAGACCAATTTCTTCAAGAAGCGAGTATCGGACTACTTGAAAGCAAATGTAAATCATAACCAGAAGAGTGAAACAGTCAGTAGCAAGGTCTTGTAAGTACTTTTCCTCGTTGACTTCGGTGAACAGCTCATTAGAAGAGGACTTCTAAAGCTTGCTCTTCTGTTCTCTGTTATATCATTTAGACTATTGTTACCTCACAATATATGCACGCCATCATATTCTGTCTGTAGATTTATCATTGTACTAGCATTACATGTTATTGACCACTCGCGATACCTAAATACCATACCATCATCTTATCACTGTGGGAGTTGATGATGACAGCGTCGGTCACATGATCCAGTTGTCACTTCACCTCTGCCGTATTGTTCCCACCACTATCATCAACGTTTCAACATCAACAGACATTGTCACTCAGCTTCAGCCATGTCATCAGTTATGGTCTTTGCTGACACCCTTCGCTCTGATAATGGATACATCATTGAGCCAATTTTTTTGGATATCCACTTCTCTGGCACTGTCACACTTCTTCCCTCCCGTGTTGTATGTTTCAGTGTCGACTTTGGGTTTCTGCACCTAACGAACATCCCAGCCAATTCAAGTAATGGTCAAACTTCCTGACAAGTATGCCGGGAATCTCTATCCTGTCATTGGAGGAGACAGTGTCCTTCCGAGGGATAAATTACAACGCAAATACACCGGATTACACCCGCCAATAGTAAGTTTTAAACCGGCATCTACAAGTGCACTGATTGAAGAAAATCGTGTCACAGAATATGTTCCCCTTTTTCCCCTTGAGAAGAGAAGAAGCTTTGACCATCAGAATGAACAACACTGGCGCCACCTCTTAAATGAAATTCAGTGTACGCTCCCAGAATCTGCCAAGAAAGTCGACAAGAATCACTCCAATCTTATGAAGGACTTTTTCTGGATGGTGTTTGTTGCTACTTTTCCTTCTTTTCCAGGCAGAGAATGGGATGCATGGGATGCGCGCATCAGCATGGATGGTACCTTCATTACAACATGGCTTGGAGAACCCGGGCTGCAGTACCTGAGGGACTCCCAGACGCCTGACGCAGTTCGTCAATTTATTTTCGACGAACTGAAGGAAGTCGTTGAACATATTTTCTCTACATCAATCCGGTCCGGTCCGTAGCTTTGTAGCTTTTAATGTACTGCATAATGTCAATAATAGCATGTGTTATACCTTGCATGTCGCACTCTGGCCATTTAATGTTTATTCTGCAGTTGCCGCATAGCAGCTTGTATCTTATCTCTTGTACAAGCACGCAAGCACGTATCAGTGCGTATGTCCGATGGATATAGCGATGGTGCTTGCGGAACAAATGGCGTGGTGTTACCATGACATTTCTCCCGTCTGCCGACCACACCTCTGCATGTGACATGTTGTGGAGACAGGTGCCACTGCAGGCCGAATGTCACATCATGGCTTATTAGTGCTACCAGTGACCTCAGACGGACCTCAGGGATTCCAGGTCAACGAAATATACAATTAGTTATGGCTGACCGACGATCGCTCAAATGGGTGTACCCTGTTCTGTTGAGATATATTTGGCATTGTATATGGGACACACAAAGGATTTTCGGCACATGTGTGGTAAATGCCTCGTTAGAATAACCGTGTAAGTGAATAAATTTGCATGTTACGGAATGAGTCAGGAATCAGGGTTGGTGTCGGCTCAGTGGTCCTTTGGCGGGGTGATCATGATGGGGGCCGACTTCACAACGATTCAGAGCCTAGAGTATCCCGTTGGCCAAAAAGTGCTGATTTCTGTTGACAACATCGAGAGCTGTGATTGCAGGACGGCTCGCAATGAAAGGGATTATAAGCTCGGTAACCAGCCAAAAAGTGTAGTTCCTGGACTAACCCAGTATAGAGGCACAGAGGCTCGCTCTTGCGGTTAACTTTGATATAGATGCTGGAAAGGCTCTGCAGGGCGGCGGGGGCGAGAACAGTCACTACCAGTGAATACACTGGGATACGGGAGACAATTTTGAGTATCATCGTTTGAACTTAACATCCGGCAGTGTAGTGAAAAGGATTTCATGTTCCTAGGGCCATAAAAAAGGCCGCATTTTCCAGAATGGCAAGTACGTTGTTGAGAAGGGACACGCATGCGCCTAGGTCGTATATAATTGACGAAAAAGGAGCGTATAGCCACTCAAAATAGGCACGTCACATACAGTCCCCAGTGACTCCAAGTCATTCAATGAGGAGGTTCTTGCGTTCTCCAACATTCAAATCGAATAAACTTATCTCAGAACTAGTGTTGTGCTAGGCCGGGCCACATGGTTGGGCTTCAAATCGCGGCTTTTGGCCACGCTTCTGAGATGTCTGGGCCGCAAGCCGGGGTGCTGATGCAGGTTGCATGGTGGAATGAGTCCAGAGAATTCATTTCATCATGCATCCTCGAGAATCTTGACGGCCCTTTCTCCCTTGGGCATATCATATATGGCAATGCTTAGGCCCAGATCACCATCAACTGTGATGGGCGGTCATTTTCTCGCGCATGGTCGTCACTCCTTCAATGCATCCACAACCAAAAACGACCATGAAGAGAAACGACGGAGCAGAGAGTTGAACGACCTGATGTCAGGCCCCCACGGTACTGATGGCATTGCCCGTTCGCCACTATCCTTGTTACATCGCGAGGGACGTACTTGCACTCCTTGTGAGGCGTTCCTATTAGATGATATCTACTACAAGCCCCTCTGTTCGAGGGATTAATCAAAGAACATGTACGATACCGCTACCAATGCAATCTGTGCGTGGAACATAGGTATCCCCCTGAATTCTTGATGAGGTACAGCCGGTGCTTGTCCTCGGCATCATACCACGCTCCGGCCTCAGCAATCTCCGTGACGATATTTCGTTCTTTGAACTCACTCGACTACATTATTATCCCCCGACTTCGCATCGTACACGGTACGTGATCTGTGGAATAAGTCTAACAAAAAGACAGTCATAGGATCCCTGAGCACCGAGATTATGTGTCAATGTACTAGTAGTATGTCGTCGTCTCACTGTTCGTTTCCCTCGAGCATAAATTCCCAACATAGCCTCACAGGTTCGACGCCCAATATCCCCTGTATGTACCTCCTTTCTCCCCAACTCTCACACAGCTCACGTACCACCTTGCCTTACTCATCACATACTGGTTGTCATGCCCAATATACACCGCAAAAACTCTTCTACAGCCTGAGTCGCGTTGACCCACATCTGGATCCTCTTCGGCTCCGATCGCGATCGCTCGAGAAGGGTCGGGCTCGGGATTGATCGTTGATGATGAACTGGTAGGGGTTCTTGAGCGCATGAGGATAGGGCCAGTCCAAGTCAGTGGGAGAGTGCCAGATCCGCGATTGGATGAGCAGCTCATAGTACCATAGGATCTATCGCCAGTCGTCCATTCAAAGGCTGACCGTATACATTCACACTGGTACATATCCGTTAGAGGTCTTTACCAACCCAGCAGCGCGTGTTCGTTGAGATCAAAGTACAGTACATATGTAAACTGAATCTAGACAGATGAAGTAAAGACGAAAGGACTAGTAATTATAACACTTTGCTAATCTTCTGCCTCGACCCTTCTATTTCTCGATCTGCGATGCTATGACGCCAAACCAGCCTCTCGACCTCGTCCAGCACAAAGTCGCATCCGAGTTTCCCATCAAATGCCTCCACAATCTCATGCACCCTCTTTCTAGGTTCCTCATACGCCATCACAGCTCGGTTGACTGTTTCGGAGGAAACGGGGACGCAGCCACCCGAGGTCAAGAGGAAGACGGCTTGCATGACGCAGATCAGGTCTAGAACATAGGCCATGAAGATCTTCACGTTACTTTTGCTAGAAAGGAGAATACGGTAAGCATTGCAATTCGATTATGGGAATTGAGCGGCGATAAATGTCTACTCACACCCTCTGATGAGCCTTCTGGTATGCTGCATACGTGAGCTCTGCGCCAGAAAACGTGATACCGGTGATGGCGCCTATGACAGACAACGTGATATCCCCCGATTGCGAGAGACTTTTCGACAGTTCCAAGGCCGAAGTGAGTAAGCCGACAATCGGAGCCCTGAAAGCCCATCCTTGTCAAGCCATACTCGGAAAAAAAAAAGAAGTTGTAGACCACTTACGTCGCTGATAGCGCTCCAGACGTGCCTCCTAGATTGTCGGTGCGAAGTAAGGCTTCAATGATCCTGTTATCCATTAAACACTACGACATAAATATTCGTGACATAGTCGGCTCCAGTAGGCTTCATACCTGGCACGGATCATTGAAGTTCCAGACGGTGATAATATCCTTGCGAATGACTTGCAAGTATTCTTGCAATGTGCGACTGCGAAAGACGCTGCTCTTGAAGAGCATATTCCAGTATTCTGTAAGTGCCATCAGAAAGCTGAACAATCTCTTTAGTGTAGACAGACTTTTCCTCCCGACGCTAAGAAAGCATATGTTAAAAGGAGTAGAAATATATCGTGGATACTAAAAGGTACACACGCTATTGACGACTCGATTTTCTCCTTGACGCTCACACGTTGAGCAATGGATGCGACGACCCGCGGCGCTTCGTCCACATGATATTTGGTCATATTCTCGTCCGTAGCCCCGACGAGGTCGGAAAGAGACTCAGCATAACCGTCTTGCACTAAAATCACCATGAATACGGTACATCAAAAGGCTGCGACGCCAACCTGACATACCGGAAACGGCGACATGCGTGATGTCGCTTCCCGCTGCTTCATGGAGAGGCCCAATACAACGCTTGTTCAGATACTTTGATTTGTATTGCTTTACATCCTCGTCATCCAGTGGGTCGATCTCCAGCTGGATGTCTAGCTGATCCACCTTGGTGAGTACCACAACAAGGGGAACTACGAAGCGTTGATGAGTTGCTCGACTACAACACAGTAAAACAACGTACCTTCACCCAAAATTTCTCCCCGGCGTTGTAAGAATTTCTCCGCGCCTCCCTCAAGCAAACGACCACCGGCATAGGGTATCTCAAGGCAGAGCCTGCATCCTCGTCAAGGAAACCACTCGATACAGGCAAACATCCTTACCAGACCGCGTGAAGCTGATCCTTGAGCTGAAGCATGGCCATTCTTCGAGCGACGAAATCTTTCACAATCTCTATGTTTTGATCATCACCAGACTCGAACCCGAGGCTGTCATGAACCACAAATCGATCGTTTGTCATAGAAGAATACTCTTGATCAATGTCGGCAGCACCACGATGTGTCTCGGAGGCATGCTTGAAGGGAGGGAAGTGTTGAGGATACACCGGATGACATGGTAAAGCTACTCACGACACTCTCAACACCAAACACTTTCTGAATCAAAGAAGATTTGCCAACGCCGGACTAGAACAAGATGATGAACTCATTTCCACCGCCGAGAAGATTGGGCAATTACATTCCCGATGATCAAAAGTCGGAATCTACAGGCGAGGCTAAGTGTGAGGGAGAAACATACGAGATGTGCAACTCACCGTTCACAAGACTGGATGATCGAAGTTGTAGTCGAAAGGAACTGGCCAAATGCATGCAGGACGATTATAAAAAGATACTTGGTACACCACGCACCGAGTAATGGCCGGTGACCACGACTTCAACCTTCCTTGCCTTTTTCCGATACGCTGTTGGTAAAGGGTGAGAATCAACGGCGCCATGGCAAGCAATAACCGACATCTTATGACTTGATCATCATCACGCATACATTCGGTATCACGTAGGCTGATCTCGATGGGGATGTCTGCTTGTTCCTTCCGCAGAACCGATGACCAAGCACAGTTGACCGATACGGATATGTGGTCCTTGGGGTCGAGGGCACTGAAGAGGGTCAATCCGCTGCGCAGACATGCAGTGGAATGTCATACAAAGGTGGATTGAATTCTATTCGGTGTAAGCCACCTTCACATTTGGGGTTTGAAACATCCCTCAGCGACTCGTTGTTCTTCTTCAGTTTGATTGATTCGATTGTTTTATGGGAATTCTTCGCAAGAGCGATGTCGACCGCTAGTGGAAATGAGTCGAATGCAATCTCTCCCAAGTGGTGATGATCGCACTTGATACATTCAACGTTGAATCAAGGGTGAATTCAGAAGCGAGATCATCGCTGGACATGCCTTAGTAGCTTAATAATGGTAAAGGCGCCAAGAACAGATGAAGGGAGGAGGGAAGAAAGAGCGCTTTACAATACCGTGTTATATGCATGCGGCGTGGATACATTTGGTAGTATGGGTTCACGTGGTGGGTGTTTAGCGCGCGCGAACAAGGCCCGCTCCAATCACTTCAAAGTTCCTGGTAGTGATCTCCCCCATGGCATGTACACTAGAAACATGCAATATATCCTGCAGTTGCCTCATTCCAATGGGGCGACATCCAAAGACTACATACATATCTCGATGGACTGCTATCGTTATCATACACAGGGACTGATATACGTGGATTCATCCCAAGCGCAGTGCTAGTTGAGATCATAGTACACTGACCGCATTAAAATGTAGACAGATGAAACAACGACGAAAAAGCAGTCAGAAACTGACAATCAGAAAGTACCTGAAGGCAACGCTTCAAGGTCAATCCCCCGCCTCAACCCCTCAATGTCGCGATCTGCAATGCTGTGGCGCCAAATCAGTTTCTCGATCCCGTCCAACACATGATCGCGCCCTCCGGCAAGTACGCCAGGTTTCCCATCGAACGCATCCATCGACATGTGGACAATCTTTTTCGTTTCTTCATAGGCCTGCAGAATGAGAGTGACCGTGTAGGCGGTAATGGCGTCGCGGCCGCCCGAGGCCAAGAGGAAGATGACTTGCATGACGTGGATCAGGTCGACTACGTAGGTCACGAGGGTTTTGACATTTTCGCTAAAGAGACGAAATCAGTAGGCATTCCTATTCAGCGATCGAGATTGGGCGGAAATAAGAGTCCACTCACCCTTGGTATGCTTCATACATGGTCCGTGCGACAGAACTCGCGACGCCCGCGGTGGCGCCTGTGTTGGACAACATGACATCCCCCGATCCCGAGAGGCTGCCCTGTCGTTTCAAGGCCGAAACGAAGAAATCGGCGAACGAATCTCTGAAAGGCAGTCTCGTCAGGCGATGCCAGAAAATTCACCGAAGAAGATCACTTACATACTTGATGGTGCTTCAGAAGTGCGTTCCCCAACGAGATTGTCAGTGCGAAGTAAGGTATTGATGATGTTGTCATCCATCAGATGCTACAGGGCGAACATTCTAGACATGGTCGGCTCCAATGGTCTTCACATACCTGGCCCGGGTCATCAGAGTTCCAGATGGTGATGATATCCTTACGAATGACTTGCAAGTATTCTTGCAACGTGTGACCGCGAAAGGCGCCACTATTGAAGGACATGTTCCAGTATTCTTCGAATGCCCATCAGAAGCTGAATGATTTCTTTTAGTGTGGACATACTTTTCTTCCCGATGCTAAGAAAGGAGTCAAACGAAGTGGGAAGAGATACCAAAAGACACATACGCTATTGATAGCTCGATTTTATCCTTGATGCTTACACGTTGAGCGATGGATGCGACGACCCGCGGCGCTTCGTCCACATGGTATTTGGCCATATTCTCGCCTGTAGCACTGACGAGGTTGGAAAGAGACTCGGAATAACCATTTTGCACTAAATCACCATGAACACGATGCATCAAACGGCTGCGACGCCAATGCGACATACCAGAAACGGCGACGTGCGTAACGTCACTTCCCGCTGCTTTGTGGAGAGGCTCAACGCAATGATTGTCCAGGTACCTTGACTTGTACTGCTCCACATCCTCGTCTTCCGGTGGGTCGATCTCCAGCTGGATGTCTAGCTGATCCGCCTTGGTGAGAACCACGACGAGGGGAACTACGGAGTGTTCATGAGCTATCCGACTATAACACAGCAAAACGACGCACTTTTACCCAGAATTTCTCCCCGGCATTGTAAGAATTTCTCCGCGCCTCCCTCGAGCAAACGACCACCGGTATAGGGTATCTCAAGGCAGAGCCTGCATCCTCGTCAAGCAAACAGATCGATTCATGAAAACATCCTTACCAGACCGCGTGAAGCTGATCCTTGAGCTGAGGCATGGCCTTTCTTCCGGCGACGAAATCTTTCACTATCCCCATGTTTTGATCATCACCAGACTCGAACCCGAGGCTGTCATGAACCACGAATCGATCGTTTGTCGTAGCGATGAACTCATGGTTGATGTTGGTAGCACCATGTGCAATCTGTGAGGTGTGCTTGAAGGGAAGTGTGAGTTGAGGCACCAGCACATGATTTAGTCGGTTTACTCACGACACCCTCAACGCCAAACACTTTGTGAAGTAAAGAAGATTTGCCAACGCCGGACTAGAACAAGATGAGCTCATTTCCACTACCGAGGAGATTTGGTAACTACATTCCCGATGATCAGAAGTCGAAATCTAGTGACGAGCCTTAGCGTACAAGAAAAGGGTACGAGAGATGCAACTCACCGTTCACAAGACTGGATGATCAAAGTTGTAGTGGCAAGCAACTGGCTACATGTGTAGGACGAGCGTAAATACTTGGTACACCACATACCGAGTGGTGGCCGGTGACCACGACTTCGATATCTCTTTCCTTTTTCCGATACGCTATCGATAAAGGTGAGAAATTCAGTGTCATGCGGAAGTGTAATACAATAACCCACATGTTATGCCTTGTTCATGATGCGTACATTCAACGTCACGTAGATTGATATCAATGGGGATGTCTTCTGCTACTCGCGTTGCCGATGCCGACCAACTGCAGTTGACCGATACGGAGATGTGTTCTTCAGGGTCGAGGGCACTGAAGAGTGCTAGTGGTCAATGCACTACGCAGGCATGCACCTACATGGGACATCTTACAGAAGGGGAGAGAACTCGATTCGATATACACCATTTACACACATGGGGATTAGAACATCCTTGACCGACTCGCCGTTCTTCTTCACTTTGATGGATTCAATTGTTTTATGGGAATCCTTCGTGAGACTGATATCGATGGCTAGCGAATATGAGTCGCTTGTGGTCTGTGTTAGTAGGTGGAGAAAGTTCGCACCTGATGCGTCAAAGGTTGAATCGAGGGTGCTCTGTGAGGCGTGGTCATTGATGGACATGCCTTGGTACGGTGAAGCGGTCGAAGAACAGGTAGTAGGGAGGAGCGAACAGCGAGCGCCTTTTGAAAGTCACCGAACGCCCTTATCTCTCCATGCCATGGATAGTTTTGACACGTGTTGGATGTTCTTGAGCGCTTGAACACGGTCTTGGATTTGGATGGCTGGCCATGTGTGGAGGGTCAAAGAAGGGCGAACAGCAGACTAATTCCCGTTCCAACTTCCAACTTCCCAGTCCAACTCCGCTGCACCTGATTTCATTGAATGACTTGGAGTCACGCGGCGTTCTCCAACATTCAAATCGAATGGACATCTCAGAACCAGTGTTGTGCTCGCCTGGCTTCCGAAATGTCTGGGTCGCAAGCCGGGGTGCTGATGCAAGCTGCATGGTGGAATGAGTCCGGAGAATTCATTCCATCATCATTTCTCGAGAATCTTGACGGCCCTTTCTCCCTTGGGCATATAATGCTTAGGTCCAGATCACCATCAACTGTGATGGGTGGTCATTTTCTCGCCTTCAATGCATCCACAACCAAAAACGACCATGAAGAAAACGACGGAGCAGAGAGTTGAACGACCTGATGTCAACCTGACATTGCCCGTTCGCCACTATCCTTGTTACATCGCGAGGGACGTACTTGCACTCCTTGTGAGGCGCCTCTGTTCGAGGGATTAATCAAAGAACATGTACGATACTGCTACCAATGCAATCTGTGCGTGGAGCATAGGTATCCCCCTGAATTCTTGATGAGGTACAGCTGGTGCTTGTCCTCGGCATCATACCACGCTCCGGCCTCGGCAATCTCCGTGACGATATTCTTTCCCTTGGGCGTAAAATGCTTGGCCTGGACATCCTCCGTGACACGCCTTGCGATGCTCGCTTGCTCAGGGCTGTGGGTAAAGATGGCAGACCGATACACTGCACGCACACAAAAGAATCAGAAGACTTTCGATTACACACGGTCTCCACGACGTACGAGCACCGATATCCCCGCCTTGTCTGTTCGGAGTTGTTGGATCGTGCATGCGATAAAAGAACTCTGGATAGAACACGCCAGTTTCAAAAAACAAGGGACTGCGATATTGCATACACGCACCAACAAGCTCGTCATACGTGACAACGGAGGGATCAAACTCGATCCTCACTGCCTCTGCATGATTTGACGAACCCTTGCCTCCCGCGAATCCTACCGCGGTCTTCAAAATTCCCTTGTTCTCAGAGGGTGGGTAGTACTTCAAAAAGGTGTACTCTGCGCCCCAGAAACAGCCCGCTGCAAAGGTAGCGACCTCGGGTTGCTGTGATCCTGTCCCATGAGCAGGAAATAAGCGCTTTTGCAGACACATGTCACGATGTCATAATCAGTACCTGAAGTCTCAGAGCGGTAGGGAGACTGGTCGATGTCGGTCGTAGAAGACGCTTTTGTAGCGAGCGAGGCGAGTCCGGTACGTACTTTTTTCAAACGACTGAACATGTGGAACAATAAACGTCATCAAACTGTGTCTCCATTGCGCATACTTAAAGGCACCAGAGGCAGTGGCACTCACATGATCAGTCCAAGCTTGCTAAGCCCATGGCCGTGCATTGTGTCATCCACAGTAAGCACGTTTTCCGCAGCCAGCTGCCATCCTATGCGTCGCTTTAGAGACACCATCATTCCTAAGAATGGAAAGAACGATCCCTCTCCCAGGCAACCCCGTCGGAATTACGGAAACAGTGCATCTGACAGTTGTGGACCAAATTGTAATATGTGTCGTGGATTCTCGATCGTTAGCGATCCTTTCTTCTTATTCCAAGATTGAATTTACCTTCACTCCCGGGTACCCAGATGTCAACGCTACCCCCCGCGGCATGCTTTTTGAGAAGTCAACATGGTGGGTAAGATTTCTTAGAGACTTACTCAAGTTGGAGGCGTTTCACCCCGCATCAATACTGATCATACACACGAAACGAATGCATGGTATTTCGGAGGCTCTGGTTTGTACTTGATCGCAATTGATAGGATAGAGGCTGCGCCAAATCCAATGGTTGTACATCCCCAAGACGGTGGGATAGGTAACGTCGAGAAAGACGCTGCGACTGAGTGGCCTGTTCATTATAATCAATAGCAAGATGAAGCAAAATAACTTGTCATACTACATACATGCCATACCTGTCCATCAGGATATACGTGCTATCGATACAAGGTATGCTGCGAAAACGCGACATAGACGCCAGCAGCAGACATGGGTATTGACACGATGACCCGACATAGATGCGTGTAGAAGACAGCGGTTGCTGAAGATGGGCTGCCTTCAAGTCCACAATCATGTCCGCAGCAGTGAAAGCTTCAAGGTGCTTGCTCTGAAGCGTTTGCCACTGAGATGTTAATTGTTTGACGTTTGACGGACATTTGGAGGGACTCACCGAGCGCAAGCATGCCTGGGAGAGGGAGTTGAGCAATCCACAATGTTGCAGAGTAGCTTCTTCCTCTCCCAACACCGCCAAAAACCAGTTGAGATGCGTTTCCTGATTTCAATATTAGAATGACATCTGTGGTACATCAAACACCAAACTGACCGAATGTAGTTACCGGAGTGATGTTTGGCTCAGCAAGGTAAGCAAGGCGCGGACCCTTTCACTCTCTTCTTAGTTCGCGGAAGTAATGAATGGAGCAGGAAGTGGTTGTAAGAGAAGTGTCCTTGTCATCGAAGATGTATTACGAGTAGGCGCAGCCACGTCTTCTTCTTGGATACCATCATACCAATCGGTTGTGTGGTCGAATTTCCGACCACCTGGCCAGAGTCGCCAAAGAAATTGATACGGGGTGGACAATTAAGATCTTTGAGCAAGTAATAGTATCTGCAAGCTGGCGATGAGGGAGCGAACAAACAGTCGTGCTTTCTCACGAGTTGGATAGGGTCAAAATTTGTGTAGACATCTACCGAATACACACGATACCACTACCAATGCAATCTATGCGTAGGGCACTGGTATCCCGACGGATTCTTGAAGAGGTACAGTTGGTGATAGTCCTCCGCGTTATACCACGGTCCAGCCTCGACAATTTCCGTGGCGATCTGCTTTCCCCTGGGCGTAAAATGCTTGGCCAGGACCTCCTCCGTGACGCGCTTTGCAATGCTGGCTTGCTCGGGGCTGTGAGTATAGATGGCGGACCGATACTCTGTTTGCACGCAAGGATCAGAAGACATTCGGACAGGCATTATTTACGACGTACGAGTACCGGTGTCCCCGCCCTGTCTGTTCACAGTTGTTGGATCGTGCGTGCGATAAAAGAATTCTGGACAGTATACGTCAGTTTCAAACACAAGGCACTGATATCGCATACACCCACCGACAAGTTCTTCATACGTGACGACGGAGGAATCAAACTCGATCCTCACTGCTTCTGCATGATTCGTCGTGCCATCACATACTTCACTGTAGCTCGGGTTCCTCGACGACTCCTTGCCACCCGTGTACCCTACCGCGGTCTTCAAGATGCCCTTGTTCTCAGAGGGTGGGTAATACTTCAAGAAGATGTGCTCCACGCCCCAGAAACAACCCGATGCAAAGGTAGCGACCTCGGGCTGCTGTGATCCTATCTCAACAATGAGCGCTGTTGTGTACACGTATCATGGGGTGTTAGTCCGTACCCGAAGACATTGCGGTGCGATAGTGCGATGGGTCGATACCGTTCGTAGAGAATGCTTTCGTAGCGAATGCGACAAACCCGGTGCGAGCCTTGTTCAGACGATTGAACATGTGGGACAGCGAACGTCGTCAAGCGGTGTGTACTTATACCCACACAAGGAGGCAGTGACAAGTCCGAACGATGCCTAAGCCATGGCCGTGCATCCTGGCATCATTACAAAGCGAAATGAACAGAAATACCATCAATCAGAAGGATCCATCGCGTGATCAAATCCGTCCCAGTCGCAAAACAATACTAATGCAATAATACTGGCGGGGGTCAACCTCGAGATGAAGGCGATTCCCACGACATTCAACAAAACCCTCCGTCTGAGCGGTCGTTACGAGCTAACCACTCGATACACACGCACGGGACGAATTTGCGCTCTAACGAGTCGTCGCGAGAACTGGCGTGGTGTAGGGTGTGGGATATGTAGTCTGGTTTGGTGTTGAACGTTGCATTGCGACAGAAAAAGTGAACATGTACTGTCCACTGACGCCGCACTGGAACACACTCTCTGGCCAATTTAGGACATGTCTCACCACCACATATATTCCTCCTTGTTGTGTCGTACGGTCATACCACTGAATTTGTAGCAACCTCAGGCTGCTGAGCCGGACTCTCTAGGCCCTATAGGGGTGCGGACAAATACGTTTGCAAGACCAATACTATTAACGGTGAAGCATTGACACATCGAACTTTGCCGATGACTTGAACGCCTAGACCCGACGGTTTGGCTGAAGAACAATCCACATCCTCTCGTTACAGAAGCGGTCCCGCTGAAACTTGGCATCCCTCTGTGTGCGTGGTGCGTAGACAGTCCTATGCTGTTGGCAGAAACACGTTTCCTTCACTATCAAGCGCAGGACGGGTATCGACATTCGATTTACCTTTGCCCCCAAAAAAGAACACACCCCACTCATTCACATCCCCGAATAGCACATCTTCGGCTGCGTTACAGTCCTGCTTGGACTGCGTGCCAACAGCACCAGCTCTTCGCGCTTCGGATCACCAACACGCTGCGATTTCGCTGGCTTCGTTGTGTCTCGCGCCGAAAGCCCACCTTGCAGACAGCTCGACTAATGAATGAGACATAATTCGAGTGCGTGGACCCACGGGTTGGCGCTGCGTGGGCTGGGAACGGGGAACAGTTTATGTCCGCACTTAACCCCCCATGGCGGTTTCTTCATGATATAGCCTCTAGATGTATGATACGCTGTAGATTGAGGAAACTGAGCAATGCGCTGGTTCCTACGGATAGCTATGTCTCGCTCCTGAAATATTCGCAACCGTTCACCATATTGGACGAACCGCCCAAGAACATGCTCCTTTGAGGCGGGATCTACATATCGTACACAAAATTCAACAAACGAGGGATACGCATAGGTGAAATAAATATACAAGTCACCAGTCAATTTCTTACCGCCCTTCTCCAGCTTCTACACAATCCTCTCTTTGCTCAGCGCTCAGACTTGACCCGTTTCATCTCCCAACGCTTCGAGTTCAAATGCCTCCGAGTCGCACGCGTCGTCCTCGACCTCCTGCCCCGAGTCGACATGCGCAAACACAATGACTGCGTTGTCACCGGAAACAGGTTGCGAGGAGATACCGAATCCCGAGTCCATCCCCTCCCATCGGTCACGAAGGTCACGAAGGTACAGCTCTCGTATGTTGATGATGAACCGAGGCATCGCGGAGATGACGACTGTGTAGGACAGCGTGGACAGGAAGAGTACCGATGTACTTTTTGTTGTTGGGGTGGCTCGGAATATAACAGTGATGTTGTAAAACACATATCTGGAGTAAACAAGTGGTTAACGTGAAACGAGTGGGAGATTGCAATGTAATGAAAGAAAAAGGAAAGACATACACAAGGAAATAAAGGATTCCATCCACCATAAGTTGTTGGATGTACTTGTTAGGTTGCCACTGCTTGGCTGCCCTGTACATCTCAACTGACTGCTTCACAGTTTGGACAGCAGCGAGAATAAAAAGCACAAAGCTAAGAAGAAATCTTAAGATTCCATCAGCCACATGAGCTACCAGTGGGACATGTATGAATGATCCAGTGCAAACTGAGAAATTGACAACTCGGGATGACATGACTGAATGGAAGAGTGGCAAACAGAGATGAGGTTGCAGTGATGCATGCAATTTAGTTCAAAACATACCTGAGAGGTATGTAGTGGGGTTGTCATAGATGCCTGTAAAAATGAATGAAAGAATAGCTTGTGGCACATAGACAACCAAGAGGATATAAAGAATCTTTTTGGATTGATGCCACATTGCATACACCCGCAGGATCATAACCACTGTAATTTGAGAGCACAGTTAGGGGAAATGGAATCAGATAGTAGTGCTCACAGTCAGCAACAGCAAGAAATATTGGGAATCCCCAGGCAATCATAAGAAGAATTACAGTGCCTTCAGAATACCCATGCCTCATTCTTGAGTATATTGCAATAGACAGTAAACCAGTGTACTTACAACTATAAAATTGTCACTAAATTGCTGACAATTACAATCTGACATAGAGTGCATACATCTACCAAAGTCAGTCATCAATGACGACAAGATACAAAACAAAAAAGCTCACTTCTGTAGATCCAGGCACAAAGGTACTCTTCCCCCCTAGAGTACCTCTGTGAGTTCAAATAGCCTCTAATAGGTTGGGCTCAAACATACAGAGGCTTTGAAGACTTGTGCATGATTCATTGTTAGCTATCATCTGACACGAATTAGAGCCATTAGACCTACATAGCCCAGCAAAGACCAACATAGCGGACCTAGAGAAGTGTCAACTCAAACCTTCATATAATGAAGCACCTACAGACCAGAACAAATATTGTGGAGATCCAGGTCCAGGGTCTATGCTGTGGGACTGTAAGGGAACTTTGTGCTTACTCGACAACTGTTGGTTCCTCACCCACACATACTCGACCTTTAAAATATTGTCAGTCAATAAATACTAAGACACGGAGAGCAAATTGAATACCTCTCTTGAGAAGGTGAGGACTGCAATTGTAGGGTTACATTTCAATCTGATGTGAGATCATGTACGAGTACATCACTCACCGTAATCATATGCGACGGCAGTGATCATTACAACTAATTAGTCTATGAGATCGATCACGAGCTAAGGCATGAGTGACTATACGTGATATACAGTCATCCAGCTGAAGGAGCTTCAAGCTAGCCTGCAAATTAGTGGACATGATGGGTAGAAGATAGACGGCAGAGATCGTGAGCCAAAGTGGTTCGCCTGGCGTCCCCTGTAGTTATATTCTACTGGGGATGTGGGTAACTATTTGGTTTGACACGTGGTTCGAACAATACTGACGTACGAACCTTGCAGTGTCACAATTATGCGATACAGGATGGAGGTGCGTGGTCGGAAGGCAATGTTCATTCACGCCAAGAAAAATTGCTGCGCATGCGATATAGGACTAAGTTGGCGGCCAAAAGGTGGCTTTCACCAATCATCTCTGCAAGCGAGGTAAGAAGCTGTACGAGCTTGTGTCACTGAAGGGCGCCTTACCTTCGCAACCCGCCACATGTATCCAGTATCACCCCAACGGTTTGTTCGGACCTCAGCGTGATGGACAAATTCACCTCCTGGCGCCTGGATCGGTGGCTTTGGACATTGAGGAAACGGTCCGGAAGCCAAAAAAAACGGATGATGGCGAAAACCAGCAGCGACCCACCGCCAATGACGCGGCAGTCATCTTCATCGATCGTCTCCATGACATGCCCACTTCACGCGAATGGGAGACACGTAGATATCGCAAGAACTGCCTTGGCACCCGATTCCACCGGCGGTGATCGGGGGTAATAACTAATAATGGTGTTGCGGCGAAGAAGTAAACAGAACATTGGATACTCTGAGATCAGTTTGTGAAAAAATTTATTTGAATCCAGGGATGAGATGATCGCTGAAAAATGGAAGATACACACTGCGTTGCGATATTTTCTTCCCTCAGAGATCGAACACGAAGCATATTTTGCATATGTTCTACGAACATCTGAGTCGCGCGTTCCGACACACGACACACCACCAGGGAAGAACAACGATAATCAGGAAGGCACCAGTATCGATGCGATACAAGGTATAGATCGCATGCAAAGAGAAAACAATGAGCCGCTGATGTAATGGGGCAGGCCAAGTCGCAGGGACATTGAAAATCAAAGTGGGCGTGCGGGATAACAAGGAGGTAACAAGTGGGATCAATGCGGCTACTCACGTATCTCACTCGAAACACCCTCCATCCAATTGCACGGAACGAACAAGACTGGTGGGGAACGACCAACGCCAACACTAGCCCCGTGGACCTGACCCGATGAAATGAAACGCGGCGTTGGATTTGTTAGCATACAACCCGATATTGGGATGCTGTGGGTCTGGAGGGCCCCCCGATTCACGAAGCCCAGGCAGATGACGAAGAATGCCGTAGCTTGGCTAGCATGGCCATCTGCCAAGGAGGACCATTCGGTGGCAAGCGAGGCCGAGGGCGCATCCATTTGCACGGGCCACGTAAATAGTAATTCCACTAGACCTGATCATCAGTGGGGTTGGGAAGGAACAAGTCCATCACCGAAGGCCTTACAACTACGCCATGTACAACAACCTATTAGTTATTCTTCAAGCTTCCAGCTCGCCTAGCCCGAGGGGGCAATGCTCTGTACAGTGGAGATTACAGATAACTGACCCACGTCGGCGGCTTCGAGGATGGGTCAGGAGGAGAGCTGAGGTGGAGGTGTGTCCGGTGCACCCATTGTCACGTCCAAAAGTATGGAGACCTAGGCTGGAATGTATGGTCGCAGACGGCTTTCTCGTCATCCGTCACCGAGCCATCGATAGTGCTAGTGGCTAATACAACGTAGCAACGTCATTCGACACATGTTGGAAGGGCAAGTCGTGGTGGGTCGCGTTTGAATGACTTGTAGAAAGCCTTTGAGTCATGGGCGGTAACATTGTTGTTTTAGGATCATACCTTCCACAAGAACATAGCAATCCTTGTTGATCTGGAAGTTAAAGAAACGAGGAGAGAAAATCCAAATAGTGAGACGTACAATTGACCGGTTTCAGCGTCGGCCTGCAACGTATACGCATTGCCTGGTGTCACAGCGGGCCGACGAGTGAATGGTGCCCCCATAAAAACTTCGTTTGCAAGCGTCGAGCCAGTTGTTGAAACCGTAGGCAGCCGAGACTGGCAGAATGTGGCCGATCCTCAAGATCAGAGGTAGCTGTTGAAAGGGTGGAGCTGTTCAAAGACTTGCGCTCCGACGATGTTGGGAGAATGTGAGCGTCACCAACATGATCCGCGTCGCGTCACGGCGTGAACCCAATTCGCCCGAGGAGCTCAGCACTTACTCTTTCAAGTGATCAATTCAAGCTTCGTGTCATCGCAGGTCATTGAAATCCATTCTCCGGGAACCACTTGGCGTGCGGTGTGTGGCCACTGGCCATATACGCCTACAAGATCCCGTCGTGTGACGCATCGGACCGGGCTAGTCAATGACCCAAACAGTCAGATCAGACGACGTGAGCTAAGGACAATCCACATTGCTTCTGAAACGGCTCTAGCTTCTTCGGGATCGTCACATTCAAGATCGCAGAGGCTAGCGCAATGTGAAAGGACAGCGCCTATTGAAAGGCTCAACCTGCGCCTCGACGGCTCGTCGCGATATCGTCACGGAACTGGAAGGGTATAGAAACCTCCTAGGATGTATAGTAGTGGTACGTTTTATTGAAGAATGGCTGGTTCCATGGTTGACAAGCCGGAGATTGAGAGTCTCTAATTTGAACATCACTGTGTCAACTTCCAGGCTTTGGAGCCGGCCGAGTCCTGCTTTGTGCTCGTGGCCATTCTCTGGCATATCACCGCCCGTCCTCGAAATGCTCTCTTTGGACATTCCTCCTTGGTGTGGTACGGTCATACATTGCCTTCACATGCACAGAGACGTGTTGACATGGATTTTAAGGCACGGACGTGTGCACCGGCGACATCAATAACAACACGAGACCGTACGGCCACGATGCAGCATACCATGTCAAGCAGCAAGGAGGATCTCCGTTGTTCTTAGTTGTTCGTGTTCTCGGGAGCGATGGTACTGACACCGTGTCTCTCACCACCTCACCCAGAACATCTGTATCGACATTCGACCTCGAAAAAGACTTTCTCTTTTGATACGTACACTTTGGGGCAGCTTAGCTCTTGCCGCAATCACGGAGATAAGTAACCCTCTCGTTCTCATCTCCAACCATGGCCAAGTTTTGTCTGCCTCACAGTCGTGTCTGGGTCGCGGCGAGCCAATGGTGCCTACTCTCCGAGCCTTAAGTGTAACCGAAATATTTTAATTTAATTAGATTCCCTGCCCCTGCGTCGAAAGCCAACCTTGCTGCCATTTTGACGAATGAACACGACACAATCAAGGTGCTGGCAAGAGGACCACTCAAATGCCTGGGTTCATGCCTCTATGAGGTGCGGTCGTGACGTTCACCTAGCTTCTTCTTGATAGTGACCTCTGGGTATTAATATGTTGCTGTCAGAGATGTTCGCAGCACAAAACCAAATTGCACGAGACCGCCAAGGTAGACATTTTCTCGAGACAGTTTCTACGTATTGTTCAGAGAACTCAGGATATGAGGCATGTACATAAACGAGGTAATATCCGCATCACCATTCATCCTTCCCTCGCTTGTATGCAACACTATACACCATTTCCCAGTACCTCGAGTTGAATTGCCTCTGAGTCACCTGCACTCCCATGCACTTCCTGACCATCTGCCTCCCCCGGGTTGATGTCCACGAATGAAATTTCGGACACGACTGCATTCTCGCTAGCAACAAGTTGTGACAAGACACCAAATTCAGAGTCAATCCCCAGCAAGTGGCGACGGAAGTCATGATCATACAGCTCTCGTATGCTGATGATGAACCGAGGCATCATGAGAGGAATGATTGTGAGGGGAACCATGTACAAGAAGAACAATGGAGCACTGTAAATTCCTGGCTTATTCTTTTGGAGTATGCCACTGATGTTGCGCAGTGCATTTCTAGAAGTTCATGAGAAAGAAAAAATTCAAGTGGTTAGTTTACTATAGTAATGAGAGTAAATGAAGAGGCATACACAAGGAAGTAGAGAACTGCATCTCTCAGGAGTTGTTGGATGTACTTGTTAGGTTTCCATTGCTTGGTTGCTTTGTAAAGCTCAAGTGACTGCTTTAGTGTCCGAATGATGGTGAGAGTTAAGATTGTCCCACTAAGAGCAAATCACAGGATTACACCAAGCACATTAGCCACATGCAAGTGTACTGCAAATAATCCATCACAAACAGAGAAATTGATAAGTTGAGAAATTGTGACTGAAGCAAAGGGTGACAAGAAATATGAGATTGCAGTAGTGCAAGTATTTAGTTCAAAACACACCAGTAAAGTTTGTGCCAGGATTAAAGACACCTGCAGCAATGAGAAAGGAAAGGGATACTGGCACATAAATGAACAAGAGGATATAAAGTATCCTCTGGGACTGGTTCCACATTGCATATACCCACAGGATCATTACCACTGCAATTTGAAAGCACAGTCAGGTGAAATGAAATCAAGAAATATCACAACTCACAATCAGAAGCAGCAAAAAATACTGGAGCCATCCAGCCTTGTATAAAATAAGTTATAGTGCCTTCAGAATATGCACATCTTATACTCATATTGCAGAATGTAGTCCATTAGTGTACTCACATCTATGAGACTGCCATTGATTCTGAGAACAAACAAAATTTAGGGTGCATACATACATCTATCAAAAGACAGTTATCAATGATAAAAGAGCCATAAGGCAGAAAAGACTCACTCTTATAGAAGTAGGCATTAAGGTACTACCCACTAGAAGTATATTTAATTAGTTCAGTTGGCTGCAGCTCAGCTGACTCAAGCATACAGAGGCTTGAAAGACTTGTGCATAATTTCAGTATTGTTGACATGGACTACAACCACAATAGACCTACATGGACCAACAAAGACCAACATAGCGGACCTATAGAAGTGTCAATTCAAACATACATGTAATAGGGTGATACCAGAGCCATCATACAGACCAAAACAAAGATTGTGGAGACACAGGTCCAGGGTTTGTGCTATGAAACTGTAAGGAACTTGGTCTTTACCTGATAATTGTTGTTCCTCACCCAAATATAGTCAACCTTCAAAACATTGTCACTCAATAAATGGTAAGGTGCAGAAAGCAAAATCAAGATACCTCTTCTGAGAAGGTGAGGACTGCACAATAGCCACTTTAGTCCTAATACAGAGAGCATGCACAAGTCTATCACTCACCATAATCATATATGACAGCAGTAATTGTCACAACTTCATTGGTTTATAAGGTCAATCAATGACAAAAGGCATGAGTGATCATACCTGATGTATAATCATTCAGCTGCTGGAGCTGCAAAGCAGACTGCACATCAGAGGACATGACAGATTTACAACAAGGTAGGATTGTGAGCTGAGTGAAGGGGATGTTGAAAGTGGGTGGCCTGGAGTCTTCCTGCAGTGTTCACCAATTATATGATGGAGAAGTTCCAGGTTGTTCACTCATGGAGAACAAATAATTTGCTGTGTACATGCTGTGTACACCACATCATGAGGAGGGAAACTGTTGATCTGGTATTCACAGGATCATGGTCATGTCACCTTCCTGTTGAAAGCATGGCAAGCGAAAAGCTTTGAACCTGTACTGATCTGGCCGCTCTTGGAATAGACCAAAAGCACTAAGTTGTTGCTCATCTAAGCAATCCACGCCCGCATTTTCAATAAATATATCTTGGGTACCCACGTCACACCTCAAAATATCCTGGCAACCCACGCACGTGTTTGAACATCTTCGTTACTCACGCCAGCCTGTAAACATGCATCCAGTTAGCCCGACATTTATCCGAACCTCAATCCTAGGTCGATGAACTCATTAGTGGCACAACGCCTCCTTTTAGTGACCCAACCCACCGTAAAATGTTGAGGTAGTGAACCGACAGCCAAAACAGTCCACAAATCGCGAAAATCAACAGCGCCCGCCACCAAGGACACAGCGCCCACCCCCGTCAATCGTGTGAGTGGGACAACCGCGTAAGCGACGAGAACAACCAAGGCCGCGGGTTCTATTGAAATCATAGCCATCAAGAAGTGTGTTGCAATTTGGACTGGGCGAGAATGCTGTGCCAGTGAAGCTGTGGCAAAGGATGTTTCCCCTATGTGATCACCCAATTGAAGCGTCGGTGTCCGGGACCATTATATGAGTCCTGTGCAGGTCGTTCAAAATAAACCATATCAAAGGGTAAAATGCAACTCGCAGATGACAGGTAACTGCACTGCAATGATGCCCGTAGTCTGCGCTCAGAGCTCCGAAGACGAAGTATACATGCACAGCTTTCATGATGAAAATCTGAGTCGTGTGGGGATATAACAAGGCGCAGTCAGTGGGGATGCCAAAACGATGTATAGATTGCATACAGTACCAGAAGTGTTTGCCCAGGCCGATGTCACGACAGGATGAGGAAGGTTAAGCCATAGCGACACTGAAAACTAAAAGCGCATACGCGAGAATGAGAACGAGGAAATGTGAGGGTCAAACGGGGTAAACGCACTGTCCGCCTTGATCCGACTCGCTGCAAACGCCCTCTACCCAACTCCCATATCCAACAAGACTGCTGATGCATGAACAGCCCCGTCGACTCGACCCGACAACCGTCAGCACACTTGTTGACCCAAGAGCTGTGTCCTTAGCGACTCTCTGGAGCTGGGGAGCGAAGAATGACTAAGGTAAGCGAGAGGAAGTTTGCGCCGCTATTGAGAGGGACCTTTCGTACGGAAGTAAGTCAGTGACGGCCCAAGTGTGAACAGAGCTAGAAGCGACTGTGAAGGGTGTTAACCTCGTACTAGTCGAAGGCCGCGCGAACGGTCCACCTGAGTCTCTTGTCTTTGAGGTCAGTTGCTTGTGTCTTCAAATTGCCAGCCCACCTTGTACAAGACTCCCAAGGAGGCGATCCACGGAAGGTAAACTAGATCCTGAGTAAATTTCACGGAGCTGGTGATTTCGGGACGGGTTCTGTGCCAGAAACAAGCAAATTCGACGAGCACTGGCTGGACATTGCGTTGGAAACGTCGCCTTCCCAATGAAATGAATGCCAACTGAAGACGGAGATTTTCTCTGAGCAGTTATCCGCACGTCCAAGGTCGTGGAAACTTGTGCTCAGATGTATGATTGCGGACGGCTGTCTCGTTGTCTGTCAAAGACATCCGCAACACTGAAGACTAGTATAACGTCCAACGTCATTCTGCGCGTTGATTGCATGCCAGTAGTTGCGTTTGAACGGCCTGTAAAAAGCTTTTGAATCCGAAGCGATAAACCGTGTTTAAGATCTTACATTCCACAAGAACATCATAACCATTGTTGGTCCGAAAGTCAGTATAATGTTGGTAAACTTTTCGAATAGTGAGATGTACAATTTCCCGGTTCCATCGTCAACCCATGGCGGAATACGCACTGCACGGTATGGGATCATGCCATGCGGGTGGGAAGTGACCCGGCCGAGTAAATCTACGGGATGAAACTATCCACTGCGACAGCTTATCGACATTTGGATGCTACACACCTTCCACTTTTCGTTGAAAGGGTCGAACGTCTTATTAGGAACGTAGACACCGTCGCATCGCATGGCTGGGAGAGAACAGTCCGTCCTCAAGGCCATAAGATCAGAGGCAATGTGAAAAGGCAGACTTATCCAAGCTACATTCCAACGACTGGTACGCCGGATATGTGGTACGCTTTGCAAGTATTCCGTGGTCCGTATGCATTGATGAGTTAGGAATTCAATGGGAAAACGTGAAGCTACTTGAAGGCACCAACACCTCAAACAATCACCACGCGTGACGCATCACGTCAACGTGAAGATTCAAGACTGGCCACATTGTCTCGCCACAGAAGCCAGCGAAGCCCTGACTAGTACCCGAGGTCTTTCCGTGTACGCGATGGGTAGGCTTCCGTACGGTATTAACACAAACACCACGCGCAGGATGTCGAATTGATGGTCGATATTTGAAAACTCAAGGCAAGCGCTTTCTCCTTGGTACATCCCTTCAAGTTAGGATCAGACAAGTTATCTAACCACGGGTTGGATGATACCACACTCGTCCACGTTCTCATCAAGTACTTCCTCGCCTGCTACAATTATGCTGGGCTACAAGCCAACGGATCCCACTCGACGAGCTCGGGTATCACCAACACGCTGCAGTTTCGTTGTACTCTTACATCGAAACCCAAGCCTTGTTGACAGCTGACTGCTTGACAGTTTGGATGACAGCAAAAATCAGGAGTGTGGCACTGAGAGCAACTCGTACACTTCCACTGTCCAAATGAACCCTTTCCAGTGTCAGAGGATTACTGTATGCAATAGTGCAAAGAGAAAAGTCAAGAACTTGAAAGGCTGAGGCTGAAAGAAAGGGTAAGAGGTGACAGAAAGATACGAGATTGCAGTGATGCATGTAATCTAGTTCAAGACATACCTGTGATGTATGTATTGGGGCTGTTATATATGCCTACAAAGATGAAGGAGAGAATGACCTGTGGCACAAAAATGAATAGGAGGATGTAGAGGATCCTCTTGGATCGATTCCACATTGCATACAGCCACAGAATCATTATTGCTGTGATTGAGAGCATGATTAGGAGAGATAAAAATAGGAATGTAGTCACTCACAATCAGCAGCAGCAAGGAATATTGCAAACTCCCAGTCCAATATCAGATAGATTGCAGTACCTTTAAAAGATCTATGCTTTATATTCAATGAGCAGTAAATCAAGTGCTTACACCTATGAAATCATCATCACAGTCAACAAGCAGACTTTAGATAACATACAACTACAAAAATCTTTAGTCAGTACTAGTTAATCATAGATGCAAAATAGAGGAACCCACTTTTATGGTTCCAGAAAGAAATGTACTAGTTCCTGGATGCATGCCTAATCAGTTGCATCAATTACCAAACTCAACTATGTACAAACCAAGGCCAGTGATTCTTGAGGTCACATTCATTGTCAGTTGTGTCAACTGGAGACACATCAACCAAAGACTTACATGGCCCAGGAGAGACCAACATAGCGAAGCTGAAAATAACTGGTAATAATGTATGCAAGGAAATGACTCTTCAGCCATTTTACAGACCAGAACAAATATTGTGGAGACCCAGGTCCAGGGTTTGCACTGTGGGACTGTAAAAGACCTAGTATTGGGACAATTGTTGCTTACTTGCCCAAACATAGTCTACCTGCAGTGCATCATTAGCCAATGAAAGGTGAAGAGAAAAGTAACATACCTCTTTTGAAGAGTTGAGGACTATAGTGGTAGGGTTGCAATAGGCACATTAATCTGATATGGAGAGCAAGCATCAGCCTATCACTCACAATAGTCATATGTAACAGCAGTAATTATCACCACTGCATTGGTTTGTAAGAATAATCAATGACTAGATGCATGATACAGCATACCTGATACATAGTTATACAGCTGAAGGAGCTCCAAAGCAGACTGCAAGTCAGAGGACATGAATACAAGAGTGGTGTCTGATTGATTGATAAAGAGAGAGAGAAGGTGGTTGCTGGCAGTTCAGCCTCGAGACGGATGTCAAATATATCTTCTAGCCGACATAGTGACTATCATTCGGATAAAAACAACGTACAATGCTCGGCTGTCTCACGATTATGTGGCGCAGTGTGATGACGACAACGTGGGAATACCTTCATTTGCGCAGATAGAACGGATTCAAGGTAGACTGTTGTTCATTTGAATATGGGCGGTGAAAAACGACCAGAGCTCCACAGTTCGAGTGGGGTCACAGTATATTTTGGTCAACAACTTCCGTCCGCCGATACGCAATTTCAGCCTGTTGTTTGTCTTGACCTCATCCCTACGAACCAATTAGTCATACAACGCCTAGCGCGAGTGGTCCATCCCACTTACAGCGTTCAACTAATGGCCCGGTAACCAAAAAATGATGGATGACAAAGATTAACAGCGCCACGCCGCCGATGATACAGAACTCACCCCATCAATCATCTGTACCTTACGACCACCTCATGTGAGTGCGAGAACAACATGGCCAGCGGTGATCTAGACCCTGATAATCAAGAAGCATGCTGCGGCTCGGAGTGGATCAACATTGTGCCAAGCAGTGAACGGCGGCGTTAGCTACCTCGGAGGTATGACCACCTGCTAAACCGCCTTAGTCGTGTGCAGATCGAGATATTTTTAATGAAGATGAGAACAAACTCACCAAAAAAAAAGATAACCCATGTCCCAATGATGAGTCTACGGTCTTCTTTCCTCCGAGATCCGCACAGGGAGCATGTATGCAAACGGTTTAGGTCGCGTTCTGAAACAAGATTACTCCACTAAGGAAGATAACGCTAGACCGTGGGGCCGCGGATGTTGATGCGACAGGAAGAGCAGTGTGTCAGAAGAAGGGTGCCCAGGGCGTATGTTATGATGGGATGAGACAAGAAGACGCTGAAACCCCGTATGCATGCACGACACCAAACGGAAACTAAGTAGGGCCAATATGGAGAGACGAAGGTATCCTCGGACACCGGTGGGTTGTACTTCCAAGTTCCCAACAGGCCTGGTCCGAGTCGCTCGACAAGGTGCTAAACGGAAGATACTGGGGTCAGGGACGGTTAGGCAACGGAAAATGCATGGTCACAGCATTGACGACGGCACCATTCCACTCAAACCCAAAACAACCTGTTATCTGAATGGTACAAGCGATGGAGACTGGTGTTTAGACATATCCTCGCGGTCGGCGAGAGACATCGACCCGACTCAACAAGACGAACCGCGTCAGCAGAAATGTCGACCTCGGGAGCTATGCCTCCGGCGACCCTCCCGGAGCAGATCGACATGGAGGGACATTGATTGGATCGGGAAGTGTCATGGAAAAACTGACAGATTGCCGTTGATTGAGAGTAAGGCTTCCATATTTGCCATCCCTCTACTGATAATTGTAGGCCAAATCATAATGTTTCCTAGGAAACACTGGCAAAGGTGAGGCCAGAAATGTGAAAGGGTACGAAAGACGCACTATATGTTGATACACGTCAACATCCCAACACTGGTGAAGGCTGGCGCCCGTTCCCATATCCATCCCTACTCGTGCACAAATCAGTAAAAGCTGAAGAGTTGCGTATGTTGGACTGACCAGCTCTCCGCGGCAATCGCTGCAGTTCAGCCAACTCAGTTAAGCGTGTAGAAGATACATACGCCAGTCCCATAGCAACACCGACGTGACGCATATTCGCTCACTACCTCAAAGATGGTAGCAAACAGAACAAAAGATCAAGTACCCTTGTTGCCGATGTGCAATGACTGGACTATATCCTCAGCTGCGACACCAACCAAGAAGACGAGCTTTATCTCGAAAATGTAGAATTTGGAAGGTCAAGAAATGCATGACCGAACAAAAGGCGAATATCTTCTGGGAGCTGCTTGTAGCAGTCCAAGTTGATGAAGATGAGGAGCCGGAAAACCGAAGGTGAAGAATAGCCCAGGTGATAACCGCCATTTAGGGAGAGACGCGGACAATGAAACCAAATATCGCAGAAAAGGGCCACTCCTAATAGGTATTGTCCAACCGACCGATCTGGGGTCATGAGGTTAAGAGCGGACTAAATTATGGCGAACGACATGCCTTCAATCTAAAATACACGCTGTTAGTTGCGTGTCATAGCCTTGAATGCACAACCAATGATAGCTGAATGGGAGGTCAAGTAGCGCACACGCTATGCAACTGCTGACAGGCAACCTGTAAGCCCAGCCTGCGGATGAAACTCCACCAAGGTCAGAGCAGCATTGATAAAGTATTCAACAGCGGTGATCTAAGCAGATCTGTTAAGCGGAAAGCGTGCGCGTCTGATTGCGTGCTGTCAAACCTGCCCGACACGACCGGACATCAGTGATACGGACCACCGACTTTCAAGATCCACGCCGCCGTCGCTCGACGCGCCTGGAATAGTGTCATCTCCGTCAAGTGGGAGTAGTTCATCCTCTGGATCGAGGTCGGTGCGTGTCAACGAACTTCGGCGTCGTAGAAATCGCCCAGCGTCACTGGACGTATGGTGAGTCCCTGAGTGAGAAGTTGAGCGAATATCAGCAACAAGGGGCAGTGGACAACCCAACTCATCTCTTGCCCCATCTTCATAATAGCTCATGATTTCCGCACACACGTCCGCAATGGACTGTGGAAAGTCGCCCTCCGCCATCACGCACATAAAATAGAGCAATCTGATGGCAGGCTGCCCCTTCCGTCGTTGTCGTAATCAGAGAAAATCAAGATAAACCTGTGACGATAAAAATAGACTTCGTGAGTGGCCGCGGTCACAAGTCTCACGTCCATTTTTCATTTCTATCTCAGAAAGGACCACCAGGCGATTGGTCGGGGATGCACCAAGTTGATGGCAAAAGACGGGTCCTCGTCCGCAAGCGCAGCGTCGACTGTACTCCCAGGCTGAGTCGGACTACCCATGGTAAACCGCAACACGCCTTCCGGAGTGAGCCAGCTGAGCGACACCGAACCGGGTTTCACAAGACTATCTCCGTTCTGTGAAGGGTGTCAAACGACATTCTCTCTAGCTCGAAATGAGATCCTCATACCCGAACAGGTTCTTGAATCTCATGCGTGGAACCGACAATGTACTCGAAAACGATCCTATGTATTAGTGGTGGACGCGCCGCGGCAGTTGCCCCGACTGTCTGGCAGCGTCGTCGATGACTTGAGTGCGTCCACTACTATGATGATGGGCGAGTTATCATGGGTCACGCGACTTTAGGATGGAGAATGGACAACGATATCTTGTCTGGGGGTACTTCAATGAGTGAGGAGCCGCGGAGCTGATGCGTTTCAAGCGGCGCCCGAATTTTGTGACCCGTAAACTCGCGAAGACAAGACGATGTGTAAAAGTGGTTGAACACCAAGTTCCACAAGTCGCGTCCATGAGTCTCTCGGCATTTTTCTCGTCCTTCTTGAACGTCGTCCACGCCGACGCAGAGGAGAAGGAGGAAGTCGTCGAGTCTACGCAGTCCGAAGAAGTTGCGCAAGTGGAAGAGGAAGCCGAGGAGCCGGAAGACGTCAGTCCAACCCACACAACCTGTTTATTTTCCCGCTCATGCTTTTCCTCGTCAGTTGCACCCAGTCATTTGTGACGAATGCAAAAGTACGACCAAGTGTGCACCTCTGACACGACACTTTGAGCATTGTCAAGAGAAAATCGTGGCAGGCCAAGGTTACAAGGGCGAGGACTGTGTGGAAGAATTGTAAGTAACTCACGTGTCTCCTTTGTTGCTAGTTGACAGACTCTCCTAACAGATGTACGTCTTCGTCACCCTTCTCTTCCTGGGAACCAGACTGACATGATCTTGATTTCACTTGGCAAACGATAGTCCAGTACGTGCTATACAGACTATGCTTGTGCAGATACTAACCTCAACGCGTAAAGCATGATGCACTGTGTTGACGTATGTCATCTTGTTATTATGGTTCACACGAAAGCTTGATGTCTTCCGCAGGCCTGTGCAGGACCAAAACTGTTCTCTAAGCTGAAGTAGGTAAAACACTCATTACGCCATTACGCTAGGTAAGAGCTCTTCCTGTGCAAATTCAAGATTTCTGACGCATTTACAGATTAGACTCCTCACATGCGTCTCATCCGAGGATGAATGCATCCTCTTCTCACCCTTTTTGCTGTGATATTCAATCGGGACATGCGAGAAGTGAGATTATGTGTACCTGTGGCCGTGCCCTCTTCATGATGCCTGGAAAGCATAGCATAGTAGAAGTGAAACTTCCGGACGCTCGAAATCCAAAGTATAGTGTCGCAGTGCGACATTATCAGGTTGCACTGTCTACTTTGTCGGCCACGGAGTGGTCCATGAACGTTTCACACCTTGCAATTGAAGTATTTAGCTTGTCACGGGAGGTCCTCACGTGACATCGGTATGAACGGGATTGAACGAGACCGAGCACTGCACTGTTTCCACTCCATCATTGACCGTGAACACTTGAGCGTTTGATCGCACCGTCATTGAACCGGAATTCTCAAGCACGAGTCTCAATCCTTAACATATCCTCGGAAGTGGTCAGTACTTCAGTTTTGTCAGGTTTTACTTTATGTAGGTTGATACAGAGCCCCTCAGGTGCGGAAATAATAGTAAAGGTTTCGCGATTTCTGCCATGTCAGCTGCCACTATGACTAGGACGGTTGAAAGCGTCCCTCCAACGGCAGAACCTCCCCCGATTGCCAAGCTTCTCCCCTTATTGCAGTCTGCTCTAACGGGGTCATCTCTCTTGTTCCGCCTCGGGATCCGCTTGCTTCTCGTCGCGGTGTACCCGCTACGCATCGTCTGGTCCATGATCCACGCATTACTCTCGCCCACCACCATCGTGTTCAAAATTGTACTCGACTCCGTGTTGTTCACCCCGTTTTCGATCATCCATATGGTCGCAGTAGCGTTGTATCCAGTCTATGTGTTCTGCGCTGTCGCATGCATATTCGGGGCTATGGTTGGGATCTTTGGCCACTACGCCTCCAACACGATTCTAAGCACCCTCAAACGATCAGAGTACTTCACCCGACCTCCGAGCCCCCCTCATGTGGCGCCCCCGGCGAGTCCCCAAGTGACGCTTAGGAAGCGGAGGCGGAGAGCTGTACGATCGCAGTAGAAGATCTTTCAGTTTACCCTATTCATGAGGTTATTCTTTTAAAAGCTCTGGATACTCGTGTCAGTGTACGCCATTGAACGTATTTTGAGCGATAATTCTTCGACTTTGAGCCGTGTAGTGGGATTTCTAGATGGTTTTGTAATTGCATAGAGTTGTGTCACCGTATAGCCACCAGATTCAGACCCCTAACACCGACTCCATGTCTTTGTCATGACAGCGCTTGATGTCTCCTTCGTCGATGACACGCTCCTGTAACTCTGTTTCCAACAAGGCAGGTAATGATTCGCGTGGAATTCTTTTCCGATGTTCATATTCTTCATTAGATCATAGAAGCTACTGCGTCGTTGTCGCTAGGTTCTCCAAAGCCAGATTGTGATACCGGTCCCATAACCATCGATGACTCCGATATGCATTTACCGCTGCCCGAATATCTCGACGAGTCTGGAACAGACGATCACAATATGAGTAACAGGTTTGTAGGCGAAGTCTACCTCCCTGAGTGTACGTGTTATGGCTTTGACTAGTTCGTGATCGCTCACGCGGTGACTTGACAGGCGAGGAACCTCTGTTGAAACCGGACAAGCGTCGGTTTGTCCTCTTTCCTATAAAATATCACGAAGCATGTACATCCCCCCGTGCTTCATTTCCTGCTTGACCATTCATCCAGATGTGGCGAATGTACAAGAAAGCGGAAGCATGCTTCTGGACCGCCGAGGAGATAGACCTTTCAAACGATATCCGTGACTGGAACCATCATCTCAACGATAACGAACGTTATTTCATTTCTCGTGTTCTTGCTTTCTTTGCTGCTTCGGATGGCATCGTCAACGAAAACCTGGTTGAGCGTTTCTCGAACGAAGTTCAAGTCGCAGAAGCACGTTCCTTTTATGGTTTCCAAATCATGATGGAGAACATTCATTCCGAGACATATTCCCTTCTCATTGATACGTACATCAAGAATTCGGCCGAACGCGAGTTTCTTTTTGACGCCATTGAGACCATCCCGTGTATCAAACACAAGGCCGACTGGGCGCTCAGGTGGATATCTGATCGACGCTCCACGTTTTCTGAGCGTCTTGTTGCCTTTGCTGCCGTCGAGGGGATATTCTTCTCCGGCTCCTTTGCATCGATATTCTGGCTGAAGAAACGTGGTCTCATGCCAGGTCTCACGTTCTCCAACGAGCTCATAAGCCGCGACGAGGGAATGCACACCGACTTTGCTTGCTTGCTGTTCAGCCATCTCAGGCGCCGACCACACCCCGATATCATCGAGCGCATTATAAGGGAAACCGTCAAAATTGAGCAAGAGTTTTTAACCGGTATGCTCTTGTAATGCTCGCTCGATTTGCCCATGCTCACAAGCATCCCCAAGATGCTCTGCCAGTGGCCTTGATTGGCATGAATGCTCAACTTATGTGTCAATATATCGAGTTCGTTGCTGACCGCCTCCTGGTATCTCTCGGCAACGCCAAGGTGTACAATGCCAATAACCCATTCGACTTTATGGAAATGATCTCGCTCCAGGGCAAGACCAATTTTTTCGAAAAGCGGATGTCGGATTACGCCAAGGCCAATGTCAACCCTTTGGCCAGGGGGGGTTCTCGCAGAGTTTTGTGAGTTATATCTTCTCTGGGTCCTCTTGTCGGTGTGAGTGACGCGTGCGATATGCTAGTTCTCTAGAGGAAGATTTCTGATTGCCTGGACGTCTGCCGTTGCCACTGGTATGCATTACCCTAGTAGTTTTGTGCGTTCTATATTAGATTTGTTATACACTGCTATTACTTGGAACACGATCGACATAAAGTCTGATGCTAGTGGATTAGTACACGTCACTTTATTTGGTTAGACCATAGCAGTGACTTTGCGGTTGACATGGCTGACAAAACTTTCCAGAACCCCACGCTCGCATCCATCAATCCATTGATACACGAGATGGGGACCCGATGCTTGTTGCTTCTCCCCAATCGGATGGGGGCCATTGGCACAAGTAATCCGGGACTGCATAATAATTGATCCCATAGAAGTCATGTGTGATACCTGAGGTGCCACTTTCTTCCTTCGTGCGGACCGAGACCAAGTGACTTCGGTCGCGATTACATGAACGGATGGAATTTTGGTGGAGTCCGAGGGCTCGGGTGTTACATGAACGCCTTCAATCGCTCTGAGGACTTGAATGAGCGTGTTATACAGGACATCCAATGACCGGACGTTCGCTACATGTTGATGGAGACTTGTGCGGTAAGGCATTATGCTTTGTAGTGTCGGGTTGGCAATACGCGCGAGAGACTGATGTGATGTGATGTTACTGATGGCTCGGCCGAGCTGAATGTCGACTTACATCTGGAAGACGAAGGGTTCCAAAGCTCCATGCGATCGCCCATCGCCGAGTTTGCCCTTGAACAAATTCCGTGATAGCATAGTTGTCGACCTTGATTGAGTACATGATTAGCTCTAATCGGGGAATGAGGACGCAAACCATACCTCGTACTCGCGCAAAAGGCCCACTATCAATGGCAGAGATGACATCTTCCCAAGCATCGAAGTATACCATCTTTAATAGCATTAAATCAAACCATGTCAGATGCTTCAACGATCAAAAAGGCTGACTTGCACTGCATTCTATGACGTAGACTTTCTGCAAATATACGCGAGACGAAAGAGGCTTCGCCACCGGGTGTTACCATCTCGATCTCAGCGCCTGTACAGACCTTGAGGGAAACGACACCAACGTCACCATGGGCATTACAGTTTTGCAATGTGATTTACCGCGTTCGGCCCGTATTCCTTTGCTTCTGTCGATTGAGCAACTTCTTCCATACTGGCGTAAAAAGGCGGATTGCACATCGTGAAGTGAAACCTGTTATACAACGAGTCATGCAGACATTCACAGCCTCTATAATAGAGAATGTACGGTACTGAAAGGGGTCCATCTAATGGTTGCAAGATTGACTCGCTAGAAGACATATCGATTATTGTAATTCTGTCAGAAAGACCATTTCTTTCCACGTTTTGCCGCGCGGATACGAGGGACACCCTGTCGATATCTGGAAAAGGGGCGAATGAAATCTCAGCCGGGAAGAAAATGGTCGAGGAATACTTACCAGTAGCAACAATGGACCACTTTGGTTCTAGGCGGCATGCCAACAGAGGGTATATAGCGGAGGCCCCAGTTCCACTGTTTTGTGGATGAGAGGGTCAAATTTTGATCAACTCGGTAAACGCACATGTCAATTCCGCGAACAATGTCATCTCCGGGAACGAATGTCTTTACAATGTCCTGGAGCCAGAGCACATAGTTCAACCTTGGGAAACATCGGTCAGTACCTGACACTCATCAATGCACATCAGCTTAAAAACGCACCGGTTTGGCACCTACGCGAAAATGAACGATGACCGTGACTATCTCAAGGAACGACAACTTACAGGTGGACACAGTCGATTCTCGGGTAGAGTAAGACTGATATTGAAGTCTAGATAGAGCAATGCCTCTGTCAACCGTCTTTCAATTACTGAGTACAATGCACGGTGATGTCAGGGGCGCATTTTCTCTGACCTTTGTGCAGTGGCGCTCTTGAAATCAATAGTAGGTCCTATGTGCGTCAAGAACACGCTCCAGTCATAATTATGGAATTGTTCCCAATTCAAAAGTGAGAACATACTGTGGTCGGAGAGGTGGATAGCGCCTCGCGAGTCCTAGAAAGTCGGGCGGGTGGGCGTACACATTGCGAGGGTGCATCGTGACTCCGCCCTTCCAAGGACGCGACAGTTGACGCGACAGTAACAAATCATTACGTAATGCACCCCAAGGCTGTGGTTAAACCATTCAGCCTCCCTCAGAGTGAACGTCCATCATGATGTTTAGGCGATTCGGCTATCTTGCATGGAAACACGAAAGAGTCCTGTGTAAATCCAACACACATGTGTGGTTACCAACCGTGTGGTGGGTCAGCGTTTCAGCGCTCGTAAATCCGCGGTCAAGCATAACGGTCATCACACTTTACTCCAACATGCCGCAGCGCAAATCTGATCGATCCTCAAAGACACCCGGAAATCTAACGGGAGGGACAGCGGCAGCCCCTAAACTCCTAGGTTCCAAGCCGCACCCATAACCGTCCTATGGACTTATCGTCTAAGGTCCCCGCTCCCTGCCAGTGGCCCGCAAAGTGTGCAGACCTCGAGCGAGCTTTCATGAGTCTAAGCGGATCACCGCGGCCGAGTAAGAGCTATTCCTGGTTTGGTCGAGATTCTGCTAAACATCACTGACTATGCTGATAGAGATTTGGAGGAAGATTCTCACATCTATCTTCTCGGTCACGCTGGTGTTCTATTCTCGCACAGACCACCCTTATGAACTGGGCATATTATACCCGAATCCTGTGAGCCCCGCTGGTGTCCGATTCCCGCACATTATTGTCTCACATTATCATCGCATTTGACATCGTCGTCCTTGTCCTCATGAAATCTACTTTCCACGTAGCAATTTGGTAGGCTCTGGGTCCAATGCAAAATACCTGGTGTGGCTTATTCCGTTGTAGTGGAGGTGGAATAGGAGGACTGGTGTTAGCTTTGGTTATCGGAAAGTATGGCACACATCCGGTCGAGATATTTGAAGCTGGTCCCACAATTACCACTATTGGTGCTGGAATCGGATTCCACGGCAGGACCATGGACATCATGAAAGATCTGGGGTTATACGATGGGCTTGTTAAGATGGCCACGAGTCCTCCAAAGGAGAATACCGGTTTGTCTCTTTTTCGTCTATTACGCTAACTTCACCATCTCCAACACCATTCGAATTCAGGTGCAATTTTCAGAAAATCGGATCAACGAGATGGATATCATTGGTTCTCGAGGAATTTGAAACGTGAGATGGTTTGTTCAATGGCTCTTAGTGTTCCTGATTTCTGTGTCTTGCAGGTGGGCGATTTTCGGTCCACAGGAAAGATTTGGTGAATTTCCTCCTTCGGCATGTTCCTGCTTCTTGCAAAGTCCACACATCCAAGAAGCTCAACTCCTATGACGTCAACTCCGACATCGGGAAAATAACGCTGTATTTCTCCGACGGTACTAGCTCCGTCACGGATGTGTTAGTAGGGGCCGATGGTATCCGCTCAGCAACACGCAAAACCATGTTTCATAAGCTTGCTTCCTCAATCCGAGACGATTATTCTAGGAAGAGATTGCTGGAATATATTGATCCTGTGTGGACAGGTATCCTGGTGTATAGGAACCTAGTACCAACTTCGAAACTTCTGAAAGAGTACCCTGGCGTTGAACTGCCGACCGACCTGACAGTGGTGAGCCATGCCACCAGTTAACATTTCTGGAATCTTTACTTTTGTATCCAGCATCTTGGAAAGAATAAAGTAGGGGCATTGCAGCCTCTACTTTTCGTTGCTAACCAATTCACAACTGTGTAGCACATCGTCGCATATCCAATCTCCCAGGGGCAGCTGATCAACGTTGTCATCTTCCTTCACAATCAAGATGCATTCGGGGCACCATTTGAAGGCCATTGGGTAACCGATGTCTCTGAAGACGAGGTTTTGCACCTATTCGAAGGCTGGGATGTTCATGCTGAAGCTTTGGTGAAGGTATCTAATAGTATGGATGTCGCTTTCTCCCACCTTTTCCTCACATCATCACAGTGCATCGAGAGGCCATCGAGATGGGCACTACATTCACTCCAGCCATTGCCTCATTATGTGGATGGCAGGGTTGCCTTGCTTGGAGACGCAGTCAGCTTTACCTCAGTTTATAATAATGAAGACAGCAGCTGAAGATACCATAGGCGCATGCTATGGAGCCGCACTTTGGAGCAGGCGCAGGACAAGCGATGGAGGTGCATAACCTAATAGCCGATACTACACCTAGGACTACACTGATTCCCGGAACCCAACCAGGATGCATACGTGTTGGGTCGCTTGCTAACACACGAGTTAACGCAACTAGAAAACATAGCTGACGCACTCAAGATCTATGAAGAAGTCCGCTTGCCGTTTGCGAACAGCATCGTCCAGCGATCTCGGGACGTTGGTCGGTATTATAGTTTCTCCGTCTCACGAGATGGCCCTGTGCCTGCCCGCGACAGTCCAGAAGATTTGGATTATTTGCGCAAGTCGATCGAGGATGCATGGGCGTGGCAGAGCGAGATTGAATGGGTGTGGGGTGATGCAGAGCAGCGCTGGCGTACGAGTGTAAGTAGTATGCTTGCCAAGCCGTAAGGATCATCGCAGGATAGGGGAAATATCAATATCAAGTTGGAAATGGAATTATGTTGTCGTTTCTGATTGTATGAACGTCCGATCATGAAGGTGCATGATAAAAGTTCGCACGATTCCCCATCCCTGATGGAGACAAAGATTTGACCGCCATATGTTTGTGGGGTTGTGTTTCATACCCTTACAGTCGGACGGGCTCGAATGAACGAACCTCCATTCGCTGTCATGCATCTAAGCAGATCACAACAGGTGAGTCAGAGCTAACGTTAAACAAACTTAGACATTTTTGTTTGCGTTAGAAAATATATTTCTTCATTGAAGCAAGGTATTCCGGGTGGCCCCGTCTGACAGTCGATCAATTTCTTTGTCAGTTCGGTTGATGCCGGGATACAACAACGATAGAGCGTGCAGAACCCCGCGACCCCTGCTTGCGCTCTATTCCCGCTAGGACTTCCCTTATGGAAATGGGGCGTATCTATAGAGTTCTATGGTACCGCTGGTGTCCGCGCAGACATTGTCTCACACTGTCGTCGCACTCGCCTTCCTCGGCCTCATGAAATCGACGTTCCACGTAGCAATCTGGTAGGTTTGGGCCAATCCAAGATACTTGTTGCGGCTAACTCCGTTCAAGTGGGGGAGGGATGGGCGGGCTGATGCTTGCTGTGGTTATCGGAAAGTATGGCACGCATCCGGTCGATATATTTGAAGCTGGCCCTACAATCACCACTATTGGTGCTGGAATCGGATTCTTCGGGACGACCATGGACATCATGAAAGACTTGGGGCTGTACGATGAGCTCACTAAGATGGCCCTTGGACCTCCAAAGGAAAACATCGGTTTGTCGGGTTCTCAGTTGTATGCCAACTTCCCCATCTCTAAGCACCATTCAAATTTAGGTCCGATGTTCAGAAAGTCCGATCAACGAGATGGATATCACTGGTTCTCGAGAAATTTGAAACGTGAGACGGTTTGTTCAATGGCTCATAGTGTTTCCGATTTGTGTCTTGCAGGTGGGCATTTGACGGTCCACAGAAAAGATATGGTGGAATTGCTCCTTCGGCATGTTCCTGCTTCGTGCAAAATCCACACATCCAAGAGGCTGGAGTCCTATGAATCAAATTCCGAAACCGGGAAGATAACGCTGCAATTTTCCGACGGTTCTACCTCCGTTACGGATGTGTTGGTGGGGGCCGATGGTATCCACTCAGCAACACGCAAAACTATGTATCAGAAGTTAGCTTCCTCGATCCTGGACGATGATGCCAGAAAGAGATTGCTGGAATGTATTGATCCTGTGTGGACAGGCAGCCTGGTGTACAGAAGCCTAGTACCAACTTCGAAACTCCGGAAGGAGTACCCCGACGTCGAATTGCCAACTGGCCTGACGATGGTGAGCCATGCCACCTAGTTTGTGGCATTATTGGAATACTTACATCTGTATCCAGCACCTTGGAAAGAATAAAGTGGAGTAACGCAATTTCGAAATTTTCGTGGCTAATCAATGCAAAACTCCCTAGCATATCATAGCATATCCCATCTCCCAGGGCCAAATGATCAATGTTGTCCTCTTCCTTCACAATTGTGACACATTCGGTGCACAATACGAAGGTCAGTGGGTAATGGAAGTCTCGGAGAAGGAGATTTTAGACCAGTTTGAAGACTGGGAGCCTCATTCGAAAGCACTAGTGAAGGTAATTGATGCATGTACTCGTGCCTTGATTCTACCCTTTCCTGACGCCGTTACAGTGTGTCGAGAGACCGTTAAGATGGGTACTACATTCCCTCCGGCCATTGCCTCATTACGTGGACGGCAGGGTTGCCTTACTTGGAGACGCAGTAAGCTTTATCTTGGTTTATGTTAATGATGACAGCGGCTGAGGACATCAAAGGCGCATGCTATGGAGCCACACTTTGGGGCAGGCGCAGGACAGGCGATGGAGGTGCATAACCTAGCCATTATCCCATATGAGTGCATTGATTCACCGCTCCCCGGCCTGCATGGACAGGACGCATATGTGTTGGGTCACTTGCTAACACACGAGTTGACGCATCTAGGGAATGTAGCTGACGCGCTCAAGATGTATGAGGAAGTCCGCTTGCCGTTTGCGAACAGCATCGTCCAGCGATCCCGGGACGTTGGTCGGTATTATAGCTTCTCCGTCCCGCCAGATGGCCATGCCCACGGCAGTCCGGATGAACTCAATTATGTACGCAAGTTGATCGAGGATGGATGGGCATGGCAGAGCGAGTCCCAGTGGGTATGGAGTGATGTAGAGCAACGCTGGCGTACGAAGTGTAGTGCGCTCGCCAAGTTGTAAACGTTCTCGCTGGATGATATGGGCTATGTTGGAAATGTAATTTACCGTGTGATGTTATTTTCTGGATTGAAGTAACCGTGTTACATCTTCCGTTTTCAAAGCTGATACTTTCCCAGGTTCCAAATTGCGGCTCGTGGACGCGGCGTCTAATTGAGTCTCGCTCCGCGGCGTCCCAAGCCTGCCGACCTCGGATTTTTCACTCGCCGATATGCATGAGTGGTTCATCCAGGTGAGTCCACTGGGTTGACCTGACTAACCAAACTCGAGCATGGCTATCTTGTTGCGTTCAACTTGCTGTCAAAGGACTCGGATGTTCTACTTAGTATCAAAGAGCCAACGAATTCCAGGTTTGGTCGAGATTCTCACAGGCGCAAGCTCGGTTGATGCGAGGATACGCAACGCAACAACGACGCATAGAGCCGAATCCTGTGAGCCCCACTAGTATTCTATTCTTGCGCAGATCATCCTCATGAAATCGGAGTAACCTTCTATAGTACCGGTTCCTGTAAATCTCACCAGCGCCCGACTTCTGGCAGACTATTGTCTTGCATTGTTATCCTACTTAACATCCACGTCCTCATGAGTACACTTCACGTGTCCATCTGGTAGGTCCTGGTCCAATGTAACATTTTAACGAGGCTTACTTCGTTATAGTGGAGGCGGAATAGGCGGGTTGACACTTGCTGTGGTTATTGGAAAGTATGGCGCGCATCCGGTTGAGATATTCGAAGCCGGCCCCACAATCACCACTATTGGTGCTGGAATCTCATTCTTCGGGAGGACCATGGACATCATGAAGGACCTAGGGCTGTACGATGAGCTCGTCAAAATGGCTATCGGACCTCCACAGGAAAATATTGGTTTGTCGGAGTCTAGTCTGTATACCGACCTCATCATCCCAACAACATTCAAATTTAGGTCCGATTTTCAGAAAGTCCGATCAAAAAGATGGATACCACTGGTTCTCGAGAAACTTGAAACGCGAGGGCGTTCATCAGATGTCTTATCAATGTCACTGATATGCTTACGTCTTCTAGGCGGGCAGTTGATGCTCCACAGAAAAGATATGGTGGAGTTCCTCCTGCGGAATGTCCCTGCTTCTTGCAAAATCCACACATCCAAGAGGCTGGACTCCTACGATGTAAATTCCGAAACAGGGAAGATAACGCTGCATTTCTCTGACGGTACTAGCTCTGTCACGGATGTGTTGGTGGGGGCCGACGGTATTCACTCAGCAACACGCGGAACCATGTACAAGAGGCTCGTTTTCTCGATCAGAGACGACGAATCAAGGGAGAGATTGTTCGATTGTATTGATCCAGTATGGACAGGTGTCTTAGTGTATAGGAACCTGGTACCCGCTACGAAACTCCTGAAGGAGTACCCTGACGTCGAACTGCCGACTAGCCTGACATTGGTGAGCCACGTCACCGGTTTGTAACGGTTGAACGCTTACTTCTGTATCCAGCATCTTGGGAAGAATAAAGTAGGGCCGACGCAACATCAACTCATCGTGGCTGACCAATATTCGACTGCAGCATATCGTAACTTATCCCGTCTCCCAGGGGAGAGAACTCAATGTTGTCATCTTCCATCACTGTGGTGCATTTGGGGCACCATTTGACGGTCGCTGGGTGACGGATGTTTCTGAAAAAGAAATTTTGGACTTGTTAGAAGGCTGGGATGTTCGTGCTGAAGCCTTGGTGAAGGTATCTGATAGTACCCTAAGTTTGTCCCACTTTTTCATGACACCATTACAGTGCGTCGAGAGGCCGTCGAGATGGGCACTTCATTCCCTCCGGCCATTGCCTCATTATGTAGACGACAAAGCTGCGTTGCTTGGTGATGCAGTAAGCTTTATCTCATCCTGTGGTAAAGAATTAATTGACTCGGACACATAGGCGCACGCTATGGAACCCCACTTTGGTGCAGGCGCAGGACAGGCGATGGAGGTAACCTAACCGATACCCCCTGGGACTACATTGATTCACCGTTCTCTGTATTGACAGGATGCATACGTGTTAGGTCGCCTGCTAACACACGAGTTAACGCATCTAGAGAACGTAGCCGACGCACTCAAGACGTATGAAGAAGTCCGCTTGCCATTTGCGAACGGCATCGTCCAGCGATCTCGGGACGTAGGTCGGTATTATAGTTTCTCCGTCTCACAAGATGGCCCAGTTCCTGTCCACGGCATCCCGGAAGAACTGGATTATTTACGCAAGTCGATCGAGGATGCATGGGCGTGGCAGAGCGAGTCCGAGTGGGTATGGGGTGACGCAGAGCAGCGCTGGCGTGCAAAGTGTGGTATGCTCGCAAAGCTGTAGACAGTCTCGTAAGACACAGGCAATGTCGAGCTGGAAAAGTAATATGCATAGAATCGTGTTTTTTTAGATCTGATTTTCTGGGAATAGCGTAATGAATATATATTAGAACTTCTCCATAATGTCGGTTGCGTGTAGTATGTACCTCGACGCGAAAGTCAGGATAGTAATGATATATTCTCCTTTGATCACAGGGTATATATATGGATGTGAAGAGTCACAATGATATTCAATACGTTTGCAGTCAAGCCTACGATGTCTGATCACATCTGCGATCCACATGACTACCGTCTTTGTTCCATGCTAGACCAGCAAGGTAAGCATCGACGACGAGAAGACAACCAAGGAACGCGTGGACGAGCGCCTGGTTACTTGACTCGAGTGAGGTAGGATGGGCTCAGAGCTCAGCGTACAATTACGGAACATTAACTCGAGTGTATGGGGGGTGATACTGGATCATACATCAGGTTATTACAGTTTAAACACGCTTCCCGGCCATGGAAGCCTTCTTCGCTTCTATCTCTGTGGCTTTGGCTGTGCGAAGCAATATTTGCTCTGTCAATAGAGATGCAGGATTGGATGGTGGTAACACAGACCTTCCGCCTCAGCCTGGCGCTTTGCCTGTGCAGCTTCGCGTTCCTCTCTGATCTTCTTGAGACGAGCGAGATCTGACTTTGCTTCATCTGTCTGGCCAGCAAGATGAAGCTGGACGGACAATCGGATGGGGTTACATTATTTTAGTCGACGAGTGGGTGCGCTCACCTTCCAATAACGTTCTTTGGCCTCCTGTTTATCCTTTACCTCCCTAAAAACACAACGACGGTCAATGCTATCCGAAACGCACGTAACGACCAGACAATATTAATATTTTGATAGAGACATCAGGCCTACCTTTCCTTGCGAGTCAACTGTCTCGAGCCTAGGTCTGATATGGTCAGTTTCTTCTCAACGTGGTTAGGATTAATAAGGTCCGCGTCTTCGTCATCTTCGTCAATCCCTTGTTTCTGGGCCAGCTTCTCAGCAGCTTGTTTCTTCTTGAGCTCACGTCGCTCGATGCGTGTCAGTCCTGGCTGTGGGGCAGCGCTCGAGTCAGCTGCGTCCTCCTCCTCCTCCTCCTCTTCTTCGTCTTCGTCTTCGTCTTCGTCTTCTTCCTCTTCCTTTAACGCATCCTCTTCTTCATCGTCGTCATCGCTATCATCCTGCTTCTTACGAAGGGTTCTACACAACGATTAATAGTGAATCCCGCACACCTGAGCGGTGAAAGCACACATACGCTCTCGATACAGCTATCCCATTTTGATCAAGGTCCATATCCCGACTAGACACGCCATCCGCAGAGTTAGCACCAGCCGATCCGATTTCGCGCCACTCAAAAGGACGCTCGCGCTCACCTAAAGCTCCTACCGCCACCACGCTTGGTCTTAAACTTTCCTGTAAATTAAAAGAGCGTGTTGGATTTCGAGTGCTTCAGGGACTGTAGTACTTACCTGATCCTCTGACCATCTTCGATGTGTTGGAGTACAAGGAGATAAGAAGGACGTGTCCAGTCATCCCCCGATTTAGGAAGTCATCACTCTTTTGCTTACTAATCAGCCCGATAGTCGAGTTTGCCCGAGTGTTGTTCGACCAACCCAGCACTTAAAGATGACGACGATACCGTCTCGTTTAGCGCAAATCTCGCGCATGTCGAGTAGCCCTGAGGAGGCTCGTAGGCGTGTCATTGACCTCTACAGAGGCTGGATTCGCGCCGTGAGTCGTCCCGGAACCTTTACGCCGAGCGAGGGAATACTTCTGACCACTCCGAATGCACGCAGGCACCTGAAATCGTTTCCTTGTACGCCATCCCCGTCACCCCTGCCTACGTCCGACACTGCATCCGTCAAAAGTTTGAGGCAAATCGACATGTCACCGATCCACGCGCGATCGAGGTGCTCATACACAAGAACCGCCAGGACCTCCAGGAGACCCTCAATTGTTGGAAGCAGACGGACCATGTGATGGGTATTCTTCTCAAGGCAAACGAGAGACCACAGCGTACATTTTTACAAAAGTTTTTCGAGGGTGGGTGTCACTGTTCTTGTTGCCGCGTTGGGTAGGTGGGATGCTGACGCATGTGAATGTAATAGGCAGAGACGAGGATGCTGTTCGGCCGGCTGCTTCTGGTGTTGTATAACATATCAGTTCGTTCGGGTCGTGTGGACTTTAGACAACCCAATATCTAGACCGTAATGCGGGACCCTCAGTCAATCTGAGCGTATATCATTGACCGTCCAATGTCCCGCGTATACTGACCATCTAGAAGCTTCAGAGGTTTTTCTGTTGGGCGGATGTCTAATCTTCCACAGAGTCCTCTTATGTTCTACCTGACAAACGTACGACCAAGAAACACCGAAAAAGCTGCCTGCCTGCCGGGCCAACTCATTCCGCGTGAGCTCCGCCTCCCTTGATATCCTTGTCGATTTCATTCTCGTACCGCGAGCGTGGAAGGCCAAACAGCCGAATCGCAAAGATGAGGGAAGTGCAGGCGAGCATGGGCGTATCTGGGCGTCCCCGTATGAATGACACAGATCTCGTCCACTGCATTGCCCCCTTATCCATTCGTGTTCTTTCCTGCACCTCCTGCTCAGTTTAGAGACACGCATATAGATGTCTTGGCCGGATGTGCTGAAGCGTATGGTATTGCTGGTATTGGCTCGGATAGATGGTGTCTTTTTGAGCACGCGTCCTCGCTGACGGATCGCCCGAGACTCCTGACTCCTGACTCTGTACCGCGTTGCTCAAGGAACGCTCCGAGCTTGTTGTGCAATCATTGCCTCCGTAACTACTGCTGGAGTCTTGTCTCATTGCATTGGATAGCAGTCAGCTAGGGCGATAGCCCGCATTTCCGTTGCGTTGTGTTCTGGTCGGTTGGTAGCCCTCATTCCCTTCGTCTCTCGTCCTAGCCGGTCCACCAGTCGTGACTTGGACGTGTTAGATGAACGCGTTTGTGCAGCGTTTATGGACTAGTTTCACATTTGATCGTGTCGATCGAGGGTTCCCCGGAGGGCCTTGCTCTATATAGTCTTCCATTGTAAAAATGTAATTGAGGCACTAAGTATGTTCTATGTACTCTAAATCATCCTGGAGCCCAATTATAGGGATGCCCTTTGCGGCCCGCTTCGCCTTAGCATCAACGTCTGCCAAATAAATCACCTCTCCAAAGTCCCTAAACATATCATCATCAGTTTCCTTGTCCAGCTCGGCTTGGAGCTTATCTGTCGCGGCTGGGCCCTAGGCTATGCCTAGGTTTCAACCTGCCGTAGATGATGATGATGACCGATCAAAGCCACCTGAGTGTGCATGGCATGCATCTCGTGTGCTTCAGGTTCAGAGGTAGACAACTGGTCACCAGTCTAGTTCAGAGGTGCCTTGTCCGAGACCTTCCTCGGTACATTGTTCTCTGGGCCATCTGGATCAAAAATTGAATTGATACCTGTCGTAGACAGTGATGACCAATTGAAGCTACCTGAGTGTGTGTGCTTCTGCTCCCTGATCATGAGCAATCAGCCACTTGCTTCCTCCGAGGTGACTATGAATATTAATATTTCATCTTTGCATCAGGGTGAGGTCAAAGAGGATCTCTAGAACATCATCATACTCGCGATCGGTGTGGTAGACTCATCTAGTGAGAGATGGCTATAACGTGTCAGGATATGCACGCTAACACTGACACATGCAATTCGCAAACTACTAGGAAAGCGCTGGTACTAGGTGACTAGGTCTAAATTAGGTCAAATCGTCTACTGGACGTCCCAAACCTAACGTTGACCTTCGCGCGCAGTCGTCTGTGCCTTTCTCCAAATATCCTTCATCCACGGTTCCGTCCCAGCCACGATCCTCACCCGGAACATACAAAAAACCCTTTCCAGAATCCAGTCTTGTATCACGAGCACGGTGACGACGAAAAAGTCGAACAGCCGGGTTGCAGAGGAGGAGGGCAGCGCAGCCAAGGGGTGGCAGAGTTGGGCGTGACCGGGAAAGATATCCCGTGGAATTGACACGGAACGCATCCGTTGCGTTGCCCGCTCGATCCATCCTGGGTGCTCATTGCTGTGTTTCTGCCCTGGTTCAAAGACGCGCATATATGCGTCCTCGTCGGATACGCTGAACACTGGGCATTGGCCATCTGTCTTGGACTTGCACCCTGCACAGAAGAATAGGTGTGCAGAGGGGGCGAGCAGGAAGAGCGTGAACACGCGCGGGGAAGTGTACGATATTGTCAGTGTTGACAGCTCGCCTAGATCCTTGGCATCCTTTTGACCGCAACATCTCCACGCCTGCGTTGATGGATCACCCGAGACAAGTGCGATATCGACACCCGTTTCTGCGCACCGTTGCTCAAGGAACGCGAAAAAGCGTCGACGGGCGTAGCATTCGGCGACTGTGGGCTTCTGATAGATGATTCCGCCTGGGTGGTCGTGCTCCGAGACGTTACAAATGTCGGCTGCTATTAGACCTCTCCCAGGCGAGTGCGGCAGAGCTGGGATGGGCTCCGGTCGAGAAAAGATAGGCAAACATCTGCGGTAGTGGAGCATATACGCTTCGTACGCTATCCGTGGAAAGGTCATGAACAGTGCAGAAGGAAAACGTGAGAGAACGGTGAGGAGGTTGAGTGTAGTGAGTGGTGCGGAAGATTGGGGAGTGAGATGAGCGATGATTTTGAGAGGGCCAACGGCAGGTTCGGTAGAATTATGGTCGGGAATGCGTAAATGTATCCGGACGCGTGGTTTCGGGAGATCGCAGGGGGAGAGATCGAAAGGGGCGTGTGAAGGTAATTTGATGGCAACGGTATAGAACCCCGAACGGTCGTTGAATGGTGAGACGAAAAAGCGGCGGGGGAACGTCCATTGATGGTCATAGCTGTCCCAAGGGTGAGGAAACAGGGAAGAATATCTGGAAGGATTGGTCCTACCCTTTCGGGGGCAGGGGGTCTTCATTTTTGCCCAACTGTAAAACGTATACATATCCTTCACCAAAGGTATTGTGCACCTGAACAGGTGTGTCTTGGTGCCGCAGAATACTAGGCAATGGGCACCCACCTCGAGGACAACCATAGACACCTCTCCCGAGGGGCGGTAACAATAATAAACCGTGAGGGGATTCATACCTTCGAAAGCACAGATGGCAGGCATCGTCATCATCCATACATCTCTTATTTCGGATGATGCGGTTATCGCACCGCTGTCAAACAAGACACGATCGAGCTTTGAGCGGATAGAAAGGGGAGACATATGGTTGGTATCTTGGTGGGCGAGATACCCATCGCCCCTAAGGCCGACAAGGGTCCTCCATGTCGACCCGAAGCGGAAAACGTAGCCCAATGTGGGACCCCAGCCAAAGGAGATGGGCAAGTCCAAGGCGGAACGCTCGAGGGCGTCGAGGGAGACGAAGAGCGCGAGGGTGGGATATGCGAACGCATGTTTGGAATGGACAGGGAAGAGCCTGGCGTGTGTGACCTTGTTGGTGAGAACGTACGCCTGGGATGGCATCGCACAACACACAGCTTAAGCGCTTATCGTAGTAGGGGTCCGACGTCAGCGCGAATATTCACGTGATCAGTCACATGACTAAATAATCACATCACGTGATACTGGTGTGCGTTCAAACTCTCTCTTTGACGGAGACGCGTCGACGCGACCATGCCACCGTCCGTCGTCGTCGAGCAGCAAGCCAAGCTCGGCGTCTCCGCAGAGGAGAGCAAAGCGCAACGTCTAAAGCGACAACAAGCCCGCTTTCGTGATCGCGGTGGGTCCGTGTCTGGTGTTTTTGTCTGTCGCGTCGTACATTGACGCGCACCGCAACCCGGCAGGGTGTTCGTACCGTCCACCTCGAACCCGCTTGTTGATATCCTCCTTGCGCGTACTGTCTCTGGGGATTCTCCCTCAAAGCCACGTCAAAAGGATGTTGCTGGGAGGCGTTCTTCCACTTCGAGGCCCCGTCAGTCATCACCGACACGCAAAGCGAGAGCAGATGCCGTTACCGAGGAAAGTCAGGCTGTAGCTGGTTCGTCACTCATTTCATATCAGAGCTCATTCTCTGAGAATGCATACAGGGAGTTCCAAGTCAAAGCCAGCGTCACGGAAGAGGAAGGCGAAAGTTGTCGAAGCAGAGAGTAAGATTTTTTATGCTTGATGTGACATGTGTTGACTTGGTTTGCAATGCTTTCAGCTGACCCGGACTCAAAGCCTGCTCCGAAGCGTCGTCGCAGACCAGCGCAAAGCAAAAAGCAAGCACAAGGTGCGTCTCCCTTTCCACTCGTTTGTCCTATCCTAAGAAATCTCTTTGCAAATCCAGATTCTGACGCGGAACCACCACCCCCTGCCAATACCAATACCAAGTACAAGCCCACGTCGAAAGGTAAAGGTAAACAGCGAGCTGCTCCATCTACCTCGGACGGACATCCGAAACCGAAACCGAAATCGAGATCGAAAGCTAAAGCCAAGTCAAATCCAGCAAAGGAAGTGATAGAAGTGTTCGACTCGGGTATGCCGTTTGATCACTCGTGCTTTGCGCATTAACATACACGCATACAGACGATGAACAAACCCTTGTCGAGGCTCCTCATAAAGTCAAATACAATCCTAAGAGGAAAATACCATACGAGGATGATGACGAAACTGACGATGCACCAATTATCAGAAAACGTGCTGTACCTTGTGTCGACGATTCGAAAGCATCTGGTACAAAGACCGCCACGCGCGTCAAGACAGGAAAGATTGCTGATACAGGAAACTCGAGGAAGATATCGCGTGACGAAGAGGAAGACGTCGCAGCACCCCCTGCTAAGAAAGGAAAAGCTGCGAACTTGTTGCCTGCGAAACCCAACACTACCATCGAGCCCGAACCCGCACCGCGTCCAACCAGGGATGTCAGCAACGGGGGAAAACTCAAAGCCACTGGAGAAGATAAGGGAAAGGGCAGAGTTAAGCCCGTACGAGACGTCGTCGAACCTGTGGAAAGAGACGACGACGAACGACCTCTCGAGCGCGTCTCCAAACACAAGAAACGGAAAAAGGAGGAAGACAACCATGATGACCAGCCTCGGAAAGCTGTCAAGTTCTCCGACACAGGGTACGTCTTGAACATGCCACTCAAACGACACGATTCGTGTTGACAATTATACGATCAGTCCTCCCCACTCGTCGTCCCGAAAGTTGAAGGAGAACCAGCCCAATAAGAAAGGCGAATGTGCGGCCAAGTCAGGCATCAAAGACGAGCCGGATGCGCCAAAGCTGGTCAGCAAGCCGTCTATTCACGCAAAGACACCGAAAGGTCCCCCGCGTGAGGTACTCGAACGGATCAAGGCAAGCGCAGCACGACATTTCCGTTGTGTCGACAGCGAACCGGACGAGCTGGATTGTCTTTCGTGAGTCTGGCAGGGCAAGTTGGGAGGACGACCCCCCAAACGCTTCGAGTCATGCCTTGGATTCTGGTTGGTTTGCGAGCGCGCATACATGCAGCGTTTTAACGCGTCCTGGATGTTGCGCATCTCATCTGTCCTCTGCTTCGTCGCGTAGTCGTTCCCGACTGCCACCTAGGGCGCTGCTCCTGAACATCGTGCTCAAACACCCTAGATGCGATGTGAGGTCGACGTGGGACCAAGAATGGCGAACGACCGAGCTTATTTCTATCCCGCATCTTTGTTATGTATGTATTTTGCTATATATCCAGTCTTTATCGTTTCGTATTTCGACCAGTCGTTGTTCCACAATCTATGTATTTCCACAGCGGCAAGAAATCCATACATAACTTGGGCTGGGTGATGGGTCGAATGAAATCTCGTATGCAGCAGTGAAAGCTAGCAAAAGCAGAAGAAAACTTATAGTACGTGTGTAGTGATAGCCTTAGAATAAATAGCGACACGCGCACAAGTCCCACATGGACACCTAGACGTGTACCTCGTTCAGCCCGTTGGCTACCCTGATCGTGTCTGGGTCCCATCCTGACTCCTCGCTCCGGTGCTTGAGTCGAGGGTCGAGGGTCTGTTGTTGTTGTGGAGGCGTGATGGGCGTGACGCTCACCGACGCGGGCGGATGGACGCGCGAAGATACGCCCTCCGTCGGCGACGGATCGTGATCCATGTCGTCCGACGACTGCTGCATGTCCATCTCCATGTCTACGTTGCCGTCATCAGCTGGTTCATGCCCGTGTTCGTGATCGCCATCCTCGCTATCGGAACCGAGATCCATGACTTGTTCGACGGACATGACCATCTCGACGTCTTCCCCGTCCCCGTCTTCCCCTTCTCGGTGGACATCTGGTGACCGTGACGGCACGGACCCCGAGGGTTCATCATGTACATCTCCGCCCCGATCTCGGTCGCGGTCGCGGCCAAAGTGGTGTGACGATGACGACGACAAGGGTTTGTTGGACATGGCGTGTTTGGACTTCGATTTATCGAGTTTGCGGAGGACCTTGGCGATGTACTCCTTGGCAAACTTCTTGATCTTGGTCACTTTCTCGTCCGACAATGCGTCCAAGCGACCCTCTCTATAAGAGGTCGACTTCTTCTCTTTTTCGGCGATGAGGTGTGTCAACTGCAGCACGAGATCGAACGAGTCACAGGGTCGTATACGTAAGACAAAAAATAGCGAGAAAAACAACAAGGAAGCAAACGCACCTCCTTGGCATACTTTTTGAACATCTCATTGTCCATTTTTCCCGAATACTTGCTCATGCACTTGACCACCACCGCGCCCACGAGCTTGAGCAGCCTCTTCTCCTTATTCGCCTCCCTCTCCTCCATCGACTGTGGCTTTTTCGGCGCCTTTGACTTCTCTCTCACCACTTCAGGAGGGGGTTCCAGTGTGGCGACGGCTGCGACGGCGGCCAGTCGTGCAGCCTCAGCCTCGGCGGCAGCATTCGCTGCGGCGATGATATCCGCAATCTCTCTCTTCTTGACTTGGAGGAGCCCGACCCCTGTTTCTGACTGGACCGACTGTCCTTGTTGTCCATACGTCGAGGGTAGATGCGGAATTTGCAGTGCAGGCTTCGCTTTAGGTTTTTGGAATTGGATATCATCGCCTTCCCGGCGCGTTTTCTTCATAGGTCGAGTATCGTCGTGCGAATTGATGAAGATAACGGATGGTGATTCTGACGTCTCTTCCTCGCCGTTCTAGGAGCAAAACAATGAGCGATCGCTGCAACGTCATCAAGGGGACGCGACGTACTGCCTTGAGACGCTTTGGTATACGGTAAGCTACCTCGAGGGAATCCCAGTATTCAAGAAGCTTGGATGTCTAATGTTAGCATTCATGGCTCTTCCGAAGACGATATGAACAGACCTTGAGCGCCAACGATCTCATAGTCTCGTTCTCCGACTCTGTACATACTTGCACCGGAACTCTGACCTTGGAGTCGTCGACCTTGTTCCGCTGAAGGAGAGGCCACTTGACCATGGCTTCGAGGGCCTTTGAGTAATGAACGTTGAACAAATCGGACCAAGCCCAGGGAAGGTGAGAAACATACGAGAATGGTAACATCCATGTCCTTGGCGTGGTCTTGAAGTATGTTCGTCATGAGACTAAACCCACGCAGGCGCATAATTTGACGTAGAGCTGCGTCGTTCTCCGTGATCTATTCGTTATTCGGGTCAGTTCGGCGCTGACGTTGAGCGGTCGCATAACGCACCCTTATTCGAGTAAGGAGCTTGGAAAGGACTTTCTTGCTCTGCGTCTGCCGGATCGCCTGTACGACCTTTGGGATATCTTTCTCGACCAGAGGCTTGAGTTCAGGCTGTGGGAAGGTGTTGATGATCAGAGACAAGGTAAAGAATAATCAAGGCACAGGAAGGTACCATATAATCTTCATCAAGCTTCTTGCTCTTCTTCTTCCTGTTGCCCTTGAGCCCTAGTTTTTCCACCTCATCGGTGATTCCCAGAGCTGTCGAGCCACGATACGATTAAGATCGCAGGAACCAGAGAAGAGAGACGCATACCGTCGAGATAGAGCTCGTCCATGCCACCAATGTCTGTCTGTGTCTTACCGCCAAGGAAGCCCAGACAATTCGGTTCTCCACAGTAACAAGGTTGTGGATCATGTCTGATGATTACGAGTTACTCAACCTTTGACATTCTGGAGTAGAGATGTGGACGTACCCGTATCGGTCTACGTTGTAGTTGAACGTCAATTCCTCATATTTCTTGATATGCCGACTTGCAAAGATGCCCATCCGGACGCGCTCCCCTACCTGCCATTTGGCGACGTAACAGTTTGAGCTACAGCTGTGATTTGCGAAACGGCCAATTCCGCCTCTTTTAGTTGCATCGATATACTAAGTAATGGAGAAGCATAGAAGTTGAGCGAGATGAACGGAAGGAGGAGAGGTAATACCCACTTCATCTTTTTGCAGCATCATAAAGTAGAAGTGCTTGATGCCTTCTTCGGCGTATTCCCGCATGCGCTTCATAAATGAGGGATGAGAGACTACATCGCCGATGTACTCATAGATGAATCCATCCCTGTCGTGTCCCGTGCGGATCGTAAGTCGCCTGCGGACCATATGAGTACAGTGTAGACGTACTTTGATATATCAGAGGCAGCCCGTAACCCATAACCTTTCTTTTCCGTCAATACGATCTCGATGTTGGCGTATTCCTTCCGTTGAAACCTAGATCCGGGGTTGTGGAAAGAGGTTGGGATGAGCATCATCCAAGGGGCGCATGTACCCACCCACCGTTGGTTCTGACAATGAGATCGACACCGACAGTCGTCTGGTAGACACTCCACCTGCGTGAGCCGATTGATACAATCCGAGCCCTGCCCACATGCATCCGAGGGGTCATCCACACCTACGATGACGAAAAGGCGCCCAACCGGATATCCATCACCAGAAAGCAATCGGTTACTACGTATTCAAGACTACTGCAAAGACGAGGGATCGTAAAGACTGACCATGCTCGTAGACGCAATCACACGTCATGCTTTCCAGAGCCTCCCGTGAACGTCCGAGCGTGTTGTATTGGTAGTGGTTGTCGGGGAGCTCGATAAAGGTCGCTCGGGCTCCCTCCTCCGCAAGGGGAAGGTTGCCTATGAGCTGAGGACCGGCGCGTTTGGGCTTTCCATTGGCGGGTGCTGGCGTGCTTGATTCTGACTTTTCACGCTTGAGTAGAGGGGGAGGCGAAGGTTCGGTCTTCACGGATGGCGTCTCAGGTGGGGGTTTGGCATCGTCGAGGTCTTCGAGCTTTGGTGAGCGATCCACCGGTGGTTGTCCATCTTCCAGTTTGACATCATGGGTCAGTAGTGGAGGAATAGATGGACTCTGACGTTGAGAGGGAGGTTCGGACATGGTGGCAGAGGAACGGAAGCACCGCTGGTCAGTGCGTTGGGTCAACGACAAAACGAGTAACGGTACAGCAACTAGCGCAACGTCGAGCACGACAGCGACACTAGCGACGACGTCAGCACAAGACATGACATAGAAATAGAGTGACGAAGATACAGACCTTGTCCTTGTGTGAGTTGGCGGGGAGGGGCCTACCGAGAGTCCCGGCCTGTGCCCAAGTCTGGCGAACACGTCAACCAAACCGTGCAATGGCGACCGCGTCGACTTCAAAAAAGCGAAAGCGCGACGACAACGAGGATAAAATCTCGTTCGCGCTGTCTAGCCAGCCAAAATCGCAGCTGGGCCCTGTCCTTGGTGAGTAACCAGAACGCTTGCTCGTGGTCGTACACGACTAAATAGTATTCGTCGCCACCACAGTTAATTTTCCTGCTGTCAAAGCACCAAAGTCCACCGCGTTCGATTGTTATCAGACAGAAAAGGCTTCTGTGGACGCGGACACCCAATTTGCAGCGCTGCCCACACTTGTTGCTGGTGAGACCGATGCCGTCGACTTTTTCTCTTCTTCTGAAAGTCGGCGGGCATCCGTTGGATCTCGGTGCGTCTCTTAACGATCCTGCTGCATTTTCATCTCATTTAGCCATGCATGCATACATCCAGGTACTTCGTTGCGGTGCATAACAAGCGCACCAAGGCAACGACGATTCGCGAGGCACCCCTCCACATCCTGACACACCAGGTCAAAGCTCTCAAGTCTCTCAAACCGGCAGAAGTTTCCACCTTGCAGCGTCTTGAAGCTCGCGCTGCTCTGGGCGAGTCCTTTGGTACCAAAAAGGCCAAGCAAGCCATCAGGGCCCAGGAACGAAACAAGTTGGATGTATCTGCGATGGAAACAGTTGCAGATCACCTGCAGGAGAGTATCCAACGGAATACACAAGCCCTACCTTCCAGAGGTACGTTCCCATCTATTACATGGCAAACACCAGGGTGACAGACACGTCGGACAGAGGAAGCGCAAGCAACAGCTGACAGTTCGCGTTTGATACCTCCGTACAACCCAGATGCCGAGACCCCATCTGAAATCTACTCCCTGCACAGTATCATCCCAGAAGCGGAATGGAAGACCCTGTCGCCCGCGGCAATTATCCAAGCTGACTCAAGCAAGGAGCGAACAGCCCTTCTCCCATATCAACGATCAAACTGGATCAACCAACATATGGCCCTCGTTTGTGCTTCCCCGTCACCGAGTAGGACACATGTGTGAGTAGTTCTCCGCTCTTTGCCCGTGCATCATAAGAGGTTGACGTGTACCGCCTCACGGTCAGTAAGACCCTGATGTACATCTCGATCATGATGGCCTTCCGAAACATAATCTTTCGTAAATTCGACAAGTCAATCGTATACGAGAAGCTCTCCGGTGTCCCTTCCATCATAATCGATGGTCTTATATCTAGATTCACGGAGATGCCAAGAGGATCAACAGAGCTAGTACTCCTCCTGATCCGAGAGGTTCAAATTTACTGACACTCGTCATCCAGACCGCAATCGACATCTCAAACGGAGACGCTGTTGCTCACATATATGTTTGCATTATGTCTCCGTGTCGACGACTATGCGACGGATACGACGCTTATTGCAAATGATCTTTTTCAAAAAGGTCCCACGTGAGTCACCCGTTCTGTTTTCGTAGGTCTTTGGAGTTATGCCCCGCCCGTTAGGATCAATGCGCTCTTCAAGTCATTAGGTTGTAAGATAAGCAAGTTGACCATGCACGACCTTAAGCGTCTCGGTCTTCCTGACAGTGCCGGAGAGACGAAAAGAGCCGTACTCAGCACGCCATTGGCATTCCCAAAGCCTCGGGTTAAAAGACGCGCATAGGGAATGGTGGCAGGTAATGCCTCGAGTTTCATGCAGTCCACTCGCTAATACAGCACTCTGTCAGGAGTACGCGAGTAGTTCTTTATACGCATACGACTGCATTGCTAGAAGAAGAAAAAGTATGGATACACTCCCATTGTTACATTATTTTTTATAATTTCCGCATGACCGAAAATTGCTCGTAGCCCCTCGATGCTTGACGGATGCCCCAGTTCACCCCAGTAAGAAGCCTGGAGGGTGATGGTCGCAACAAACACGGCCGGATCCCAGCACGGAAGTCTGATCTGTCTGATTATCGATGAACACGAGGTTACGCGTATATAATCTGATATTCCGTTAACCACCAGGATGACTCGGTCGCCTCACAAACCGCTCTTGTCCAGTGACCATCGAAGAGCCCAGCAAGAAGTAGAGATGGTCTGTTCGGGGAGTACTTGACTGCCGTCGACAAGTCCTCTGCGAACAGTCCGATTCTGCCAACGCTTCTTCAGAGAACGTTGCCCCAATCTCTTAGCTGATCGCTAGACCAGGGAAAATTATCCTGCTGCAAGACGTGAAGCGCTCCCCTCGGCAGAATGCTTGCTCTCTTTCATACTAGCTATAGTACTAGGCCTGTAACTAGTATTATTCGCTTGAAAATTGTCAGGCAAGCTCGATGTCCTCCAGTTCAAGTTTCGTGTCGAACGACTCATCACCCTTGCTCCGTATATGAGAACAGAGCAGTTGAAACGTCCCCATCACGTCTTCAAGCACGATAACACTCTCCCTCATGGGGGACGGGTATCGATGTTTGCAGTATGTCAGGTATAGAACACCTTCATCTGACGTTTTACATTGCTGCTACATCGAATGACATGGACACAAAAACGATACATGCAATAAACAACTACACTATGTCCGAATCACGTAGCAGACATGCCTTCTCCGGGTCGTCGTCAACATATATATTTGATTCCGGCACCTGAATCTGAGCGAAAAATGAGGTTTAGGCAGATGATACCCACCTTAGATGATGGTCTATTATAGTTACCTGGGCTGTCGCCCCAGATTATCCTGCAGTTCTTGTTCCTGGGGATTAGGGGCGCCGTGATCCGTGCTACTTGCTGCCTCCGAGGAGACCTTGACATACACCATGTCAAGGAAGGCAGCAAGAGTTGCGCCACCGCTTAAGGTGAGACCAGAAGGCGTGTTGTAAGCGAATGCTTCTGCTCGGTAACAACTATTAGTATGTATGTGCTGGCAAGAACAAAGGCGTGACGTACGGTATGCGTGGTGCAGAGCAGAGCAAATAAGGATTAGCTATGCTGGAAATGTAGCAAAAAAGACTGCCATGCGGCACGGCTGGACCCATTCGCCATCACGGCGTGCTGCCCGAAGGAACATGGCGCATGTTGCTCCTGTCAACGTCAGCCAACACCTGATCATCTCCTTCAGTGACTAGGTGGATCTGAATGCATAACCAGCAGGGATCATGACGATAGCGTCCGCGACCGCGATGGTGTTGCTAACAAAACGGTATGCTTTTGGGCGCTCGGCGCTGCGGCGGCTGATCCCGAATGGCAGGGTGTAGTTAGAGAGACTTAACCTGAGGCTCCTAAAAGTACAGTCAACTCGGTTTGCTTCGTGGGGTATCGGTTAATCGGGGGTATCGGTCAGGCAGAACCCGGAATACATAGATTTTTCGTCGCCACTCCTTGATCGTGATCTTCTCTATGAATGGTAGAAAAACTGTGTCAATGTTGAATCCCTCGAGCTCCGCATCTCCTTTGTGTGTGTCCTCTGCCCGAATGAAACTTACGCACGGAAGGATCAAGGCCCCTTGTGTATCTCCGTAGTGACAAGGTTGCTTGAATAGCCTATTGCGTGTCAGCGCCGGCTCGACTGGTCCATCATCAATGTCACCACCTGTTCCCGCGGCCTCTGACTTCCATGACCGCCTGGTAGATATCCTTGTCTGTCGCATCAGCGACACGGTGGGCCTCAGCTGTAGGATTAAGGAACTCGGTGATGTCGAGTCGATTTGACCGTTGGAGTGCACCGGTGGACTCAAGGACATCAAGAGCAGCGCTACTCGGCTTGTGTGACGGGGTTATTTGGAGATAATGAGAATGATTCGTTCTGAGCTGCTGATTATATAATATATATGTCTGAATTTAGCTATATTTCCCTCAATATTTGTATCGGGTGTATTTACCGCATACCACAGGCCCACAAGCAACCCTTGACGAATGTCAACTGATCATCTCAATCGTTCTCGCTGCCTGACAGCATTGTAAAACTAATCAGTACGTGCAGACGAGTACTAAATATCATTAAAATGTAATCTTTATACTTGTCGTGACACACGCTTAACAGACATCGTTTAGGAGCCAGACTGTGGCGAAGACTCAAAGGGGACAACCCCGAAAAGGCAACAGATGGAAGACGTACGAACCAGGATGACAAAACCTGAACCCTTACGGGTCCAGGAAAATCTAGAAATGAAGGATTTTGGGGTATATCGGTTAGGATCCGGGAGCTGATTAGTAAGTGGGGTGCTTATGATGTACACCCCGAGTCAACAGCACTCACGTACTAATTTGGAGCTCGGCACCTCTTTTGAACTGACATGTTTCTGGAACTTGAAGGTTTGACTTGCAGCGATTGAAGGAACATGAAGCCAAAAATAATTCTCGGCGATACGAGGTCAGCTTTGCTGTCATTAGGATAATGACCCAAATTACTAGTCAATCCCGAACCATGCTTTATCAGTGCATTACAGTAATGTGACAGACAATCTGCACGAGGTTATGAAAGGTGAGAAAATCGAGAATAAACACGCTGCCCGTAGTAACATCTCGTAGGTCCGTGCGGAATCAACCAATCACTTCACTTCTGATCCTGCAAGCTACATCCTCTCCCAACCCTCAGATTCTGGCCATGCCACTGATCACCTTGTGGTCCACCGGAACCAACGTCCATCTACTCTTTAACAGCCAATGTTTTGTTCGCCACTTATAACGGAAAGTTTGTGATTGATACACGATATACAATGAACAGAGACACTCACTCCTGCCCCGGGGCGCTATCACAGCCACGACGGTTCAGAGCCACATCATTCGTGGTTGGCAACGCGGCCACAACGGCGACGATGCTAAGGAGCGTGAGCGCAAGCTTGTTGAACAGCATGGTATGACAAGGAAAGGTGAGTTTTCGAATGGGTAGTGTTGGCGAGTTCGCAAAAAGTAGGTGAGGGTTTCGTCACTGAGGCGATTTTAAAGGCGGAGATGCGTTACGACAAGGGAAGTCTATAAACGGTGCGATGTCGTCAATTGAGCTGTGCATTACTTATGTGCTTACGCAGACCTGTAGTCGCGTAACAAAGTGTGGCCCTATATATATGAAACGTTGCAGGTACGTAACGGTGAAAAACCTTACAAGACTTTTCATGCATTATCAATCCACGGCCCTGCAGGACACCCATGCCTTCAGACTCGAGAGAACGCAGTGAGTGGTCCAGGATTCCGACCCTCTATACCATTGCTACATCTGAACTGATCTGAATGGGAAGGTCAAAATTTTGATCGCATCAAGCTGGAAGAAACCTCAGCCATTTCATTACGTATTTCATTTCTAATCAATCACCATCACCGCATTGTTATGCTGTTGTAGACGCGCCTGAAATTCAACTGGAACGACGCTGTCCATCCAGAGGTTTAGGTAGCTCCCAAGTGGTTGAACTTGCTTCCCTGGTACACTGAATTTAAGCATTTAGTCTCCTGAACTTAAGACCATGGCTGACACCGCAGCAGCTCTTCCAAGCCCGAGAATCGATCCGATGCGACCGCACGTGTGTCCAAAGGCTGTGAGGGAGGAAAAGACCATTACTTCGTTGACGATCAATTAATGAAAGGTGATCTAAACATAGAGAACCTGTACCTGCAGTCTGTGTGCGAAGATAGGCGGGCGGGTGGAAGAAGATAAGGCCGAAAAGGACACGAGTGTGGGCACGGAACTGGAGAGGGCGATCATGGGCTCAAGTGCGAAATTCCTGCAGCGAATCCTGCCACCTGGCCAGGACCGTCAGGCAGCATCAAATCATCGGGGCTGTTGGACTATCTGCTACTGTGGCCGTCAAGCATCACGGTGTGGCTCCTTAATTGGTTGAATGTCGTCCTTGAAGTAAACTCATACCGTTGCCCGTTGCTGGCCTGTTTTAGGACCCGTTTCAGCCGTACTTTGGGGGTTCGGTAAGGTCAAGTTCACCGACGATGGCATTTGCGTTATGCAAAGATCCGGTGATCGTAGAGAGACGTATCGCGCCACGGCAGTACACATGTAATGGGCGCTACCGAGTCCTGGACGCCGGTGGAAACGAGGCTACGCTCCTTGTTCCCGTAGATGAACCTCCAGATCTGGCGGTGAACGGTGAGGCAGGTTGTGGGATGATCTCGCGTGCCCGCGCATTCCGAGTGGTCAGAAGGATTCCCCCTCTCAATGTGAAGATTCCGGGACGACTCACAGCGCGAATCTGGGCTCTGTAGAGGTCAGTGACATGTCTACGAGCCTCTTACTAGGGGGGGCCTGCCCGACATGCGCGAGACGTGTGCCAAACGGGACAGTATCGGGTACTCTGGACTGCCTGCAGAGAATGTCCTCCACCGTATCGATGACCTTTTCTCTGGGGCCAAGAGTATCCAAAACTGGCTCAACCCTTGTGCTAAACTCATTAGCAGAGCGTTCCCGAAGAACGTCTTCCCGAGATCCTCAAACCCCAACGTGCCGACGCCAAGGTAGAACGGTGGAGTATATGGCGACGGCGGTATGGAGTCTATGGACGTCACATTGGGATTGCCGATTTTGCAGCCTATTAGTTGGAAGGCGAAGCGCGAGCAGATCATGACGTCGGACGGTCACGGTGTACATCTCTCGGATCCGACCGCACCCGCTGCCGTCAGCGGCCCCATGGGCCATGTTGACCGCGTTGGAGAGCAAAGTGAGTGTCCTGTTGTTGCGGGTGATTGGCATCTAGAAGAGTCAAGGTATCACGTTTGCGTCCTTACAGTCCCAGTAGTGGACGTATGCATCCATGATCGACCAGGTATCAGTCATTCAGGATGCGTCACCGCTCTCCACAAGGCTTCCGACATACTTCGTAAACCCGAAGCCGGCGAGCGAGGTGAACACTCTTTCAGTCCCATTGTTTGCCGTACTCAATTGTTCCGTGAGCGTTATGCCAACTACTTTGTACCGTCGGCGATTCGCAAAAGGAACAACCCTCGCAATGCTCTGGGACCATAGATGTCACCGAGGCAAAAGGATGTTCGATCTTGACCATCACTTACTGTCGGAAAGCTAACTTGTTGTGTGCGCTCCCATTGGCCGGACGTCACGTGTCACCATGTGATCAATAGGGCTGCCGCTTACATAATCATTCCCAACGCGGCAACGGCGGTTCAGTGAAACTTCAGTCCCAGTGAGAAATGGTGATATGGGGAAGCGTGTGGGGCTATGCTGAAGTAGTCCGTAGCTTTCCGTGTACGCGCATACCAAATGGGCACTATCATAGGTTTTGATTGCATGTTAATGTATGTACAAATGTTCGAGAATATGCCAATAGTGACCATAGTTTCTCATATGATCCCCCCCAGGTTGAAATGCTCACATGCACGATATGCCATTCTAGCACTAGCTATGAGGCAACAAACCTGTCAAGATATGCCAATCTATGCCAGGAGCAGGAACCCACCATCCTGCACGCTACCACACTCCCTCTCCACTCTGCCCTTCTCCCTCCAAGTCCCCGCTCCGCTTCTTGTGTTATTGTACTTGCTAACCCGTGTGCATTGGTAGACTAGCAACCTTGGTGATTACTTCTGCCGTCCCATTCGCCCACACGCCATCCGAAACCTGTAGATAGTAGTAGTAATGTGTATTAGATCAGAATATGAGAGTTAAGGTGATATACGCACCAGCTTAGTGGCCTCATCTTTGTATCTCTGCGATAAAGTAAAGTGTTACTCTTTGATGCATATGCTAGAGCGCCAAAGTACATACTGCCTTCAGTTCTGCAGACAAGGAGTCGTAGTAGGTCCCAAATTCTTCTCATGTTCCTCCAAACGATATCTGTTTGAGCCATCAATGTGTGCAAAGATTACTGTGATGAGGATGTAAGCGATCCAAGTCTGGACATGAGAGTGAAAGGATAATTGTAGTTACTGCCCTGTTTTCACAGAAGAGGGTCTCCAGTTACTAGTTCCTTTCTTCATGGTAGTACTCTGTGCTCCTCCTGTAGTTGTTTCAGTCATCACAGTGGCTGCGGTGACCGTAACATCTGGAACTGAGAATGCGTGACATCATTTATAGTGAGGCACAAACATACTTACCTTGGGGTTTGTTGGTGTTGGCAATGAGACTAACTTGCGGTTCAATCGCCTGATTTGGCTTTGCGCTGGGCTCCGGTGGGACTGCAGGTCGTTCCGTGTGTGGTGTTTCACTTGAATCTACTGCATTGGATTGTGTTGGCATGGTTTGGTTAACATTCTTCATTGCGGGAAGTTCACAGTCCACAGAAAACCTGGCCAAAGACTCGCACATCAGACCATTTAGCATAAATACAGACCTTACAGTGGGTTTTTGCACAAACAACAAGCCGCGGTTTTATGTTGGCCTGGCATATGGCCCCAGAATCAACATCCTCTGTTGATAAAAAGGTAGAGTCAGTTGGGCGTAATACAAAAGAACTCGACGAGCCTGAAGACTCAGAGGACGGGCTAGAGTCAATGGCTGCGGGTGGTGATAAGACTTGGATGGATGAGCTTGGAAGTATTCAGATGAGTTGGTGTTGATTGCTACTGGTGGCGGTAAAACAGGCGAGCTTGGTGAGCTGGAGTTGATTGCTGGAGACACTATTGATATGACAGGTGAATTTGGTGAACTAGAAGATGAGGGGCTGGAGTTGAATGTTGCAGATGGCGGTACAATAGGCGAACTTTGTGCGCTGTCGTTCTTACAGGATATAGAGTGCTAGATTCGCTAGGGGAAAATCCTATGCAATCAATCCTCCAGGCCCAATCTAGTTATAAGCTGGTGATAGGACAACTCTATCTACCAGATCAAACAGGAGAT